>JAZEWT010000001.1:44284460-44299108 GCA_036362905.1 Mordacia mordax
TACATCTTCACTTTCTACTAATGTCTGTCTTCAAGCATTTGTATTGAGCCTCATTTTTACTGAAATTCCTGTCAATTTACAGTAAATATTGTAATGACTTCACAGTAGATTTTAGGCATTGGCTATATTCTCTTTGTAAATAAACTTGACAAATGGAATAATCGTATGGGTTTTTTTACCTGATCTCGCAAAAATATCCAGTTAAACATGAAAAAACTGCATATCATTTTATCGAGTACTCATCTGAATAAATAGGTAAAATATGTATATGCATTATGTTGGTTTGACAAAAGAACTAAATCACAAGGTGTATTGTGGTCTGGAAACGAAATAATTGTACTGATGTAGATTTTCACGGCTCGATGCATGATTGCTTCGAAAAGCTGCTCTCTCGGGACAGCCGCGTCGATGGCTCCTCTCCTCGCGACGTTTCGCCTCACACGTTAGAGGCATCCTCAGGCGCAGCAATAATAATTGCATACCTCGAGAGCTTTTCATTCGAGGGTCACAGCGTTGCACAGAGAGAACGGCAAGTTAACGACTCCGGCAAATCGGCAACGTTTTTGGGGGTTTTTTTTGTTACAAATCTGAGCTCTGAAGAGAACGGCATGTCATCAACATCAGGACAGTTCAACTGAAAGTCAAATAGTAGCAATGAATTATAAGACATAAAATAAGCAGTAAAAAAATAATTCTTCAACAATAAATAAATGTTCCCAAGCAGGCGCAGGTCGGCAGAAAACCATTGTCTCAGCACGACAGCTGCATCAACAGTCCTAGCCAGAGGGCTTGAAAGCCATACGGAACAAGTGACTTTTGAGACGAGATTTGAAGATGCCAAGGGACTCGGCTGATCGAATCTCCAATGGAAGGGCACTCCAGTCTGGGAGCAGCGTGCGAGAAAGCTCTGTCACCCATAGAATGGAGGTGCAGTCTGGGTACATGCAGCAAGCCTGTATTGGAGGATCGAAGTTGTGTTGAGGAGGGTGCCTGAAGTAGGTCACGGATGTATGTTAGAGCAGCGCCAGTGAGCCTTGTAGGTGGGTGAGAAGGAGGATCTTGATTTCAATCCTGTATTTAACCGGTAACCAGTGGAGAGACAACTACTGGAGATATGTGGTCGTGGATAGGTGTGCGAGTGAGGACTAACAGCTGCATTCTGCAGACGTTGGCGACGGCTGATGAGGTAAGCAGGGTGCCAGGGAGCAGTGCATTGCAGTAATCCATTCGTGAGGAGATGTGTATTAGCTTCTCAGCATCAACAGGTGACAGGATGTTGTGAGTCTGGCTATATTTCTGACATGGAAATAGGATACCTTCGTCACCTTGTTGATGTGTGTCTCAAAGCTGAGTGAGGAATCAAGTCACACCTAGACTCCGGACTGCCTTAACTTCAATGGTCTGGTCATCGAGCATCAATTGGATAGTTCAGCCTTGGAAAATTGCTGCAGGGTTCCAACAAGCAAAACTTCTGTTTTGTCGCCATTTAGTTTTCGGAAATTTGAATTGAGCCAGGCCTTCACAGTTCACAGTGAGGACGACATGCAAAGACCAGACGCATTGATAGGTGGCTTTGCGTGTATATAGATTTAGATATCATCAGCATAGCAATGGTTGCTGAGATTGAGGCTGCGTAGGATATGTCCAAATGCTTGTATGTAGATGCTGATGAGTGGGCCGAGAACTGAAACCTGAGGAACTCCAGACCAAATAGGATGGATCTCTGAGTTTGTCCTCTAAGGCTGACGAACTGCTTCCGGTCGGAGAAGTTGGAGCTCAGCCAATGCAGGACACAGCCAGAGACCCCGATACTCTACAGTCGCTCAAGTGAGATCAGGTGGTCAACGGTATAAAAGGCAGTGCTCAGGCCCAGGAGGACAAGAATAATTGGCGAACCTTCTTCAGCAGCGACGAACAGGTCATCAACTACTTTTACCAGAGCAGTTTCAGTACTTTGGCCGAGTCTGAACCCAGATTGGAAGGGATCAAGGAGGTCATTGTTGAAAATGTATTTCTGGAGTTGTGCAGCTATAGCACGTTCAAGGACCTTAGGAATGGTATATTTGAGATGGGGTGATAATGATCAGGGATGTTGCAATCGAGGCCAGGTTTTTTAAAGCAGAGGGATAACTGCAGCACATTTGAATGGAGGGGGGAACGATGCCAGAGTGAAGTGTGTTATTAAAGAGATTAGCGACTAAAATGGCAAGGGATTTGAAATTTGCCCGGATAATTTTGGATGGGAAGGGGTCCAGGGAGCAGTTTGTGGGCCGAGATCTGGTAACTAAAGAACAGATATAGGATTCTGTTAACTCGGAAAATTCCAGGAGTTTTGAGGTCAAGGCTATGTGGAGGAATATTTATTGAGGTATTGGTTGGTGGTTGAGGCTGGGTAGAGATACGGTGGGCTTCAGTTTTTTTCGTGAAAAGAGGTGAGGGTAAATGACTGGTTGGACGAAGGAGCCAATTAATGGTCAATAAAATAATCTTGGGATTGTCGCAGGTATCAACCAGAATGCTGGAAAAATGATTGGTATGGGCGAAGTCAAGTGCCTTCCGGTAACGGGTGAGCTGTTCCTTAAAGATTTTAGCATGAACAGTGAGGCCAGATTTTCTCTAAGTCTGTTCGTTCCTGCATACATTCGCCTTGAGATCCCAGAGTTAAAGCAGTATATCTGGGGGATTGTTTTGTGCCTGAGACATAGTGTGATTTTAATGGGTACAAATCATTCCGTGTGCTTGATAGCAAGCTTTTGTAAGTTTCTACTGTTGTATCAAAGGCACAGTGAGGCGAGGCAGAGAGTGATGAACTGTTGATTGCTTTGGTGAATATGTCTGGAGTGAGGGCATTAAGGTTTCGAAATTGGATTTGGTGCTTGGTGATGAAATGGGAGGCGGTTCTTGAATATCAAACCACACAGCGGAGTGATCAAACAGATCAGGATCAGTGACGGACAGGTTGGTTACCGATATTCCCCATGAGCAAACGATGTCGAGAGTATGGCCGCATATGTGAGGGCTCTTTAGAAAGCCAACATGGATGTTGAAATCACCAAGAATTAGGATCTTTTCAGAACTGGAGCACAGCTTAGCATTTCAGACAGTGCATTGACAAAAGAAGTGAAGGCTCCAGGTGGGCGGTAGAGCAGCACCAACTTTACAGGTTGAGCTGACCTCCAATCCAGAGACATAGATGGATGCTCGAATGAATTGAAGGTCAGCGACGGAGTCGATTTGATGTCGGCAGACACAATATGGAGAACAGCAAGGCCGCCATCATGGCCATGGAATGAGCCTTCTGATAGAGTGCAAAGTCTCGCAGTAGCGCCTGATTTAACATGAGAAAATTATCTTGATGATGCCAGGTCTCTGTGAGGCAGAGCAGGTCCAGACTGTTGTCCGAGATCAGCTCACCGATGAGTGGGGCTTTTTCGGTGTTCAGAGAGCACACATTGAGCATGGCAAAGTGGGTTTCTGTTGCAGGCAATGCGCGTGCTGGCAGAGGGGGACTGACCAATGGTATTTTTCGCAAGCAACGTCGAGCTCCAAAAGGTCTAACTTGTTGTTTTCTCGGCAGCCAATATGTAGGACTTAATACAGGGATGGGGGTAGGGAAATCAACTGTAGACAGATTAATGGGCAATTTTGTTGCCAGCACCTCGATGGGTGTAATGAGAGCATCGAAGTATCATCAGTCCGGCGATGGACCGGCGTCCCGTCGTCGGGTGTATTCCTGCCTTACGCCCTGTGTTTCCGGGATAGGCTCCGGCTTCACCGTGACCCTATATAGGATTAAGCGGTTTCAGATAATGAGATGAGATGAAGTATCATCAGCTCACGGCAAATGGCCAGAAGGTTAGGGCTACAGGGAACTCATACTGATGTAGGAATGAAGCTAGTAAGAGTCGCACGAGTGTAGGTGATGATATCGAATAGGGGCCGGAGCCCACCGCAGGACACACGGGGTAGAAGGAAGGGCCAAACCCAGCATGCAACGCCAACACATCATGGGGCACCTCCCCTAGTGTAACTTACTCAGCAGGCCAATCAACCAAGAGAGCAGCGCATTCCAGAACGGTGGGAGAAATGGATAAGAGTTACAGTGTTCGAGATGGGTGTCACAGTGTTGGAGATAGGAGTCACTGTGTTACATTAGGAGTCACAGTGTTTGAGGTGGGAGTCACAGTGTTAGAGATGGGAGTTACAGTGTTAGAGTTAAGAGTGATGGACTAGGGGTAACTAGGGGTCAACCCGCGGGCTGGTAAACAACTACAGTGCGTGCACTCACGGGGATTGGTCGACCGGCGGGTGATCAGCGCGTGTCCTGCGGCGTGACGCGGAGGAGCCAGGAAAGTGACAAATAACACATAAGCACTAGGAGGGGACCTCGCCTAGGAACTGTTGAGGAGGCAGTGTCACGATGTAGGCAGCGCTGATGTGTGTGTGGGGGGTAGGAGTTTGTTGTGGGCTGCTACCCCGGCCGTATGTTGCTGTTCGAATAAAGCATGGAAAACTCCAGACGGCCTCTGCTCATCTATTGTCGCTGGCTGAGTGAGTGCATTGCTGAGTAATATTGAAACCGTTAAGCCACTGCTGAAGCTCTGGAAGCCGGCGCCACATGGCCGCACACGCCTTCAACCCCCGGGTGTCTGGCGGGGATTACGACTGAGGTCGACTCCTTAGAGGGTTCCCCGCCGAGACACGACACAGTGTTCGAGATAGGAGTCGCAGTGTTCGAGATGAGCGTAACAGTGTTAGAGATGAGAGTTACAGTGTTAGAGACATGAGTCAAAGTGTTAAGAGATGTGAGTCAATGTGTTAGATATAGAAGTCACAGTGTTAGAGATGGTAGAAACAGTGTTAGAGATGGGAGTGTCAGTGTTAGACACAAAGAATTAGAGAAGAGTAAAACAGAGATAAGTGATTAAAATTGTTTCAAACGCACACAGAATGACATGTAATACACACTCTTCAAAAACACTGGCAGTTTCAGGCAATTTTTAAGGCCCCGTTGTAAACCACTACAGATGTATTGAGTCTAGGTCTCAATACACGACATTCAGATGATGAGGGTGAAGTGAGTGAATATGAGGTAAGAGTCAGCGTGGAACTTTGTTGCATGATTAGATGCGGGTACTCATTGGGCGATGGCGACTGTTATTGAAGGCAATCGGGCTGTGGGAGGCAAGGCCGAGGCTTCAATTGCTCCCTCAATACGGAAGGCCCCAAGGGTTTAGGCGTAAAATATAGCGATTAAAAACAATTAAGAACAATAAACATTGAAAGGAAAAGATGTAAAACCAAAGTAGCAAGAATAAAATGGTTAAGGCTGTTTCGAATACACTCAGACGGAGACATAAAACTGACGATCGACAGAGCGGCAAAATGAGCCAGCGTCCCTTACGTTGCCAGGGCAGCGGTGAAATGGTGTCATTTGGTGCGGGGTTAGAACTCGTTTTAAACGTACAAAACTACTGTATATTAGATGGTTAGGTCTTGTGTTATGCCCATTATCTATCACATCGGTGAATTGGCGGTTGGCATACCTGCCAATTGAGTTTGCATATTGCCAACACAGTTGGCATACCTGCCAACTGTGTTGGCATACCTGCCAACTGTGTTGGCAATATGTCAACTCTTTTTGGGTCTCCTGTCCCATGTATAATGTGGTTCGTGTTATTTTTTTTTACACTAGCTGAGCACGGGCCCAAAAACAGCCAACATCAAAGAGCAATATCTATATATATGAAAACAAGTTGTGTTTGTTTGCTTGCTTGATCAGGGTAAACTCTGGCAAATCGCAACCAAATCGCACGGGACCTTTGCAGAACGACAGCACTCGGTCCCAGACGGGTCTTTGGCGCCTTTGTGCGCGCCGACAGGGCCTTCCCTGGCCACCGGGATCGCTTTCTGTGCTTACGCCCGTACCCTCATGGCACGATACGCGGCGCCGCCATTACAATCAGGGCCGCAGCTATTACAATCCCAAATTCGGATAAGCGGGGCCGCTATTACAATCCCCCCAGTTCGATTAGCATTCGCCGTGACCATCAACAAGGTGCAAGGACAGTCGTTGAAGGTTGCTGGGATCAACCTCGAGAGCCCGTGCTTCTCTCATCGTCAACTTTACGTTGCTTGCTCGAGGGTTGGCACGGGCAGAAATCATTACATTCATGCACCCGGTGGACAAACCATGAATATTCTCATCTCATCTCATTGTCAGAGTCAGAACCGCTTAATCCTGTACAACGTCGCGGTAAGCCGGAGCCTATCCTGGCAGACAGAGGGCGCAAGGCAGGGATATACCCACAATGAGACGCCAGTTCATTACCGGGCACTAAGGGCAATTTAGTCTACGAGCCAATCAACCTATGCAGCATTATGTTTGTTGGACTTTGAGAGGAAACCGGAGTTCCCGGCGAAAACCCAGGCAGACAGGGGGAGAACATGTAAACTCCACACAGAAAGGCACCCGAGCCGAGATTCGAACCCGGGGCCTTCTTGCTGTGAGGCGACAGCGCTACCCACTGGGCCACCGTGCCGGCCACCATTAATGTTGTGTATCCAAAAGAGTTGGAGTAGGTACATGTGCATTAAAACAATTGGATGTTTAGATTTTGTTCATAATGAATAGCCACTTAGCTTTTGCTTTCGTACTGCGTTTACCTATTTTTTATTGTATGTTTGTTTCGTCATGATTATTTTCAAGTTCTTTTCTTGCACCGGGCACCATCGGGTTCGTGTTCATGAATTTCACGTTCTTTTTTGCACGGGAAAACCATAAGATTTACCCGGATAATGCACATGGATCAACCATCAAATTTATCCGGGCAATGCTGGGTCGCCCCACCTTGTGTTATATTAAGAAATTTGACAGATTTCTGGAATTGAGTAAGGTTATATACATTTATCAATACACAGCTGCTTTTCCTTGTATCCACAACCCCATTTAACTGAAAAGTGAAATATATATTTGTATTTTGCATTAGACTTGTTTCTTTTTCTCCAAAATCTGGCCCTTGCCCACATGCCTCCTAGCTTTTTTGCTGCATGGACAGAGGAAAAATTCTCGCTAGAGCTCTCCCAAAAGCAGCTCTCTTAAAAGAGGATATACTTGCTTGGTTGTGGTGGCACAGGTAATGTGCCTGTCCCCTACGTAACATTCGTGGTGGCATCTGGTCTATTCAGTATTTGCCTGCAATGTGCGATTGTTGGCTCTGCTGTGGGGATTCTTGTGGGAGGAAAGAGAAATTCGAGCCGTGGTTTGTACAATTAAATTGAGTAGTGAATGTGGCTAGGAGAGCTGATGGCACACTGTACTGGCCTTTTATTGCATATTTGCAATTTTATCAGTGGTAAACTTGTTTGGCCGTTGCACCCTCTGGATGGAGGGGAGGCAAGCTCAATTTAATATACGTTGTGCAATATGTATTGCTCTTTTGTTTTCAGATTTTCCTCTATTGCTCTTCTGTATTTTTATTGTGTTAGGACATTGTGAAATGTTATGGCATTTAAGTGCATATGAACGAAAATATATTTTAGTTAACCACAGCACGAGAAGTATGGCATTTCCACCACTGCCTTAGAGGCATACCAATACACTGAACTGCCTAATTCATGTATTGCACGTGGGATACTGACAACTTGGGAGAGATTACGCTGTGAAATATTAGCCACCAATATACTAATATACCATAAAGTGTGTCGCATTTAACTTAATAATACCTCTGATGATAGCAAGGCTGATAATGCCACACTTTCTAATATAAATTACCCATAACATACGTAGTAAAACCATAAATCTGCTTCACTGTTCTATGACCTGCCATTGAATGGCCACAAACTATCTCGCGAAGTAGAGACATTGAAGAAACTTCAATTTAATCCCTGTGCCGAAGCAGTTTTATACTTTGAACAATTATTTCTACTCTGCAATGTAAAGATTCAGTGAGCATTGTCATGTCTAGGATGAAGCACGGGTCCCACATTAATACTATTTAACAGACTTCAGTGTAAAGAAGTTAGGTTAATGAAGCAGCTCTCAACTTCAGCCACTTGCAGTGATGATTGTCACTTGCAGTCAGTAGCTTGCCATACGATATAGTAGATAGTGTCTTCCCCATCAGTCTTCTATAGGGACTGCCGTGATTATTGTTTCTGTGAATACAACTCATCGATTCCTCCTACAAAGGGCGGCGCGGTGGCCCAGTGGTTAGCGCTGTCGCCTCACAGCAAGAAGGTCCCGGGTTCGAATCTCTCGGCTCGGGTGCCTTTCTGTGTGGAGTTTGCATGCTCTCCCCGTGTCCGCGTGGGTTTACGCCGGGCACTCCTGTTTCCTCCCACAGTCCAAAAAGCATGCTGCTACATAGGTTGATTGGCTCGCAGGCTAAATTGCCTCGCAGTGCCCGGCGATGGACTGGCGTCCCATCGTCGGTATATCCTTGCCTTGCACCCTGTGTCTGCCGAGATAGGCTCCGGCTTCACCGTGACCCTGTATAGGACTAAGCTGTTTCAGACAATGAGATGAGATGAGATTCCTCCTACAATGTTGGGGCCTCTGGTCTATTGGAAAGTTTCATTCCACCCAGTGTTCAACTTTCCCACTACGAGTCACAGCATTTATCTGCCATTTCCTTTGCACAGCTTGACTTTAAAATTCTCTCTCATGATCACTTCCTAAGTTGTGATTAATAATTGCATTTATAATGATTGCTTCGAAAACCTGCTCTCTCGAGGGACACAAAATGCTACACAGAGCTGCGGAGAGAACGGCATGTTAACAACAACGACATAAGAACGGAAAATCAGCAACAACAGAGAATAATAACGAGAAAGGCTCCACGAAATATAAGATGAATAGGAGACGAACCGATTCCTGAATCGTGACACCAAACTTGACAATTCGTGGAATCGCTCGCGTCAGATTCGGCACAAGTAAACAAACTGAATCGACTTTATAATCGTGACACAAGATCATTCGGAGCCGAATCGTTCCGTCGTGAAAACCACACAGTATCAACTCTACCGATTAATTAAAAAAAAGAGACTGGTAAACGTTTCCCGAACGCACAGACTCTCCTCATTTCAAATCGTGACACACTCAGACCCCATCGAAGGCCCTACAAATCGTTTGGTTAGGATGGAGAGGGGGTGGATCCGAGAATCTCACGCTCTTTGTAAATCGAATCGACCTGAAGAGGAAGTTCCGTCTCGGTTTAAACTCTCACATTCCCCCCCCTCCCCCATTGCTTCGCTCTACGGCACTCTTGCGATCCCACGCAGTGCACAGCCCTTTCTCAACATCGAACCACACGGACTTTGTTGTAGACCCTTGAACCATCCTTGCTCCTGATTGCCCCGGAGGGGGGTGGGGGGTGGGGGGTGGAGGGGGGTGGGAGTTGAACTTCGTCCCTCCCGGGGTCTACCCCGGGCACCCCGGCATCCGCGAAAGCCATCCGGCGGCTCGTCGGTGTCACCATGCGGCGGCGGCGACTGTTACTGGTGTCGAACTCGACTCTGCACGGCAGCGGATACCTGGACCACTGCGAGCAGCAGCTGCGACACTTCTTGGGCAGGTGAGGAGGCAGATGAGCAGGGAGGAGGGCGACAAAGCAGTCAAGGCAGCCAGGGTTTTTCACCTCGTAGGCACAACAACTGGGGACATCGTCGCGTGGGGTGGTTAACCTTATACGAGAGACTTGCGAACGTGGCAAGAACGCCGACTTGGAATGACTGCTTCCACTGATATTGACAGGTTTCGCAGGACGGTTGCCTCAAAAAGGAGGACGATCATGGGAAAAAGTCGGGACAGGTGGCAACCCTGATCACAACCAAGATTGTCCATGTGAATCCAATTGGAACCCAGATTTGCTCGGAAGAGCTAAGCGCTAAAAAGAGCCCCCCCCTTAAGAGGTCATGAACAGGTCTGACGAGGTCTTCGAGTGGACCAGTTAATTACCGAGTGACACTATATTCAACCCAGCGGATGATGGCATTACTCTGTTGCAATGTGTCTTCCACTAATCATTCTGCCACAGCCGAGTGCCCTCTCACGGTGGCCTTGCCGAATCTCACCCGCCTGCGGAGAGTAGCTGCCGGTGGTGTTGAACTTTGTTGAGTCAAAACAAAAATGAAGCGCATCTGTCGGTGATAATGTTTTGTGGCCTTAAATGTTTACAAAAATAAATTTGTATGCGACGTTTCGGGCAATGGACCTTTACATAGCACGTAAATAGAGGCCAGGAAGGTATACATGATTGTGTACACGTTGGAGGCTCTTATCAGACCATGGGGCCTGATAAGAATGTTTCGTTAAATTCGGATTTCAAGATGCTCTGGGAAGTAACGCAAAATCATTGAGGTCATTGTTAACAAAATTCTCCGCAAACTGAATAAGCATGCAAATGCAAGTTACCATCCATCTTATCCTTGCACGTGGACTGAAAGCACGTATATTCGTTTCATGAAAATCTGAAATGTTACCATCGTATTGACCGAAAGGTTGACTGTTACAGATGCGTGCTCTGTCTTACCTGTGTGTTCTCTTTTATGGAAATGGTTGCGCTGTGGTTAATGCACGACACTGGGAACAGAGTGACCCAAGTTCGATTCTCGCTCACGACCAATCCGAGCTTAAACGAGTACATTCATGATGCGTTGTGTAAACATTAGTCCTGGGGAAACAAAGGCGACCGTTTCAGTGCTGGTCACCCACCCCCTCTGTGCCGTGAAAATTGTCATAGGTTCTCACAAAAAAACACTTGCCCCCAACAGTTGGTTAAAGGCTCTAAAAGGGTGACATCTTTTGTCTCCGTCTGAACGCAGCGCTGTAAGCAAGGTCCTCTTCATTCCCTACGCCCTGCAGGATCATGATGCCTACACTGCTACGGCCAGAACAAAATTTCAACAAATGGGTCAGTAATGCACCCCACTCTTGTGCTTTGACAATCGTGTGCAGATATTGTTGGTGATGCACAACAAGATATGTGCCGGTATGCAGTTTTCACTGTTGTTTAAACGTCAAGTCAGTTTTTGGCGTACTAGCTAATGACACTCATACTGTGACTCCAGTTTAATTAAACAGGGACGTATTACATTTTTGCAGGAGGGTTCTACATTGACTTGTTTAATCAGGTTGACCTTTGGCTTCGTGTGGGAGAAACTAGTGCAGCCGGAAATTAACAACCATGCATGCATGCATTGCAAGGGTGCACTACACATTCCACAAATGTAAGTGTGCAGTGCTTTACTGCCACCTCCTGGCAGTACCATTGAATGCGTGAATATCAAGTCGTGTAAACAAATGTGTACAGTACTTTTTTAACAGCAGCTTATCAAGGTGCAGTGATTGAAGGGCAAAGTTTACAAATTGTTAAATGCACGTTTCAAAATCAACCAGTGTAAACTAGTTGGCATTGGCCTCTTATTGTACCAGTTGCTGCCTGAGCATGCGGTATATATTTTTTTATATCCAGGCTATGAAATCGATGGCATTCACAAAGCAGAGGATCCTGTGGATGCAGTGAAAAATGCCCAAGCCATCTTTATAGGTGAGAACACCACATTCAACATCAATCAGACTTGCACACACTTTTATTCCAGTAAGCAAATGTGGTTAATCTCAAATTGTACCATGTTGCTGACCATCAATTTGCTCCAAGCATTGAGAAATTAAAAGAACTTGCGACATGATTCATTTCTTCAAACGTGTTTTTATTGCATTGCAGGTGGAGGAAATACTTTCCGCCTGTTGAAAATGCTGTACGACAAAAGCCTTGTTGCCGAGATCAGAAAGCGTGTCCTTGAGGTATCATGTTCCAAGATTGAAGTTGCATCTTTTTTTTTTCAATGGTGCAACAGCTCCAATATATGTACAATGCACATTTTATCAACAAACAAAAAATTGTTATTAATAATAGGCTTTTATTTTACAATCCAATAGTTCGGATCTTTAAAACAATATTATGGCAACATTGATTGCACTCTGATTTGCTATTTGTATTCTGCAGGATGGCATTCCCTACATTGGCTCCAGCGCTGGCACAAACGTTGCAACGATCAGCATCAATACAACCAATGACATGCCTATCGTGTACCCTCCTTCACTAAAAGCCCTTGATCTGGTGCCCTTCAACATCAACCCTCACTTCTTGGACCATAACCTCAACAGCAAGCACATGGGGGTATGTACATGCACAACGTTTTTTGTCAATCCACTTTTGGATGAGGGCCTCCCCTCACTTGTGGTTATGCCGACCATCTTTCATTGAGCACTGATCTTCATAATTAAATTGAGCCCTTGTGGAGCTTCCAAATGCGAACATCATATTCCATCAATTCCAATGGAAGCACAGTCATATCTTCTTTTACATCTAATTGTTGCATGTTTGTCTTTTTCCCCCCGAAGGAAACGAGACAGGAAAGGATAATGCAATACCATGAGGAGCCTGACACCCCACCCGTACTGGTTAGTTCTATAATCATACGTTCACACTAGAGCAATATTGCTTGCTCCATTGACATATAATGGAGAATATAAACACAATTTGTAGTGCTACTATATTAATAAATCCTAAATTTATGCCAATCGCACAACGATTAACGTTTGTCATATCTTATCGCAGGCTTTGCGTGAAGGTTGTATGTTATTGGTGGAGGGTGACAAAGCCACACTACTCGGATGTACCAAAGCACGACTTTTCTTAAGGTGATGTATTAGCACTGGCCCTACATGCATGGCTGAAAAACCGAATGGCTCATGGCCCATATTTAGTCTGTTGCCCTGAGTAAGGACAAGCTTCCTTATGCACGTCTGTTGAACAATCTCATCTCATCTCATTGTCAGAAACCGCTTAGTCCTGTAAATGTAATTATTATTCTACCTACTGCTTGGGGAGAGCAGAGGTGTAGGAGCATACCATTTGCTCGGACTGGAAGGGGAGTGTAGCATTTGTGCTGTTGTGATATGACCCAGCTCTGTTGTTATAGAGGGGATAACGACCCAGAGCTGTGATCTCAATTAATTTAATCTCATCTCATTGTCAGAAACCGCTTAGTCCTGTACAGGGTCGCGGTGAGCCGGAACCTATCCCAGCATGCACAGGGCGCAAGGCAGAGATATGCCCACGATGGGACGCCAGTCCATCACCGGGCACTGCGGGCAATTTAGTCTGCAAGCCAATTAACCTATGTAGCAGCATGTTTTTTGGACTGTGGGAGGAAAACAAAGTGCCGGCGAAAACCCACGCGGACATGGAGAGAGAACTCGCAAACTCCACACAGAAAGGCACCCAAGCCGAGATTCGAACCCGGCACTTTCTTGCTGTGAGGCGACAGCACTACCCACTGGGCCACCGTGAACAGTGTATGTGTGAAATATATGCAAGTATGTTACAATAGAGACTGACTCGCATTTGAGAAAATATAATCACTCGTGTTATTTTCTTGTATTCAGATTAAAGGAACCCACAGAGTACGATGTTGGCACGGACTTCAGCTTCCTGCTGGCTCACAAATGAGCATGCTGCCCTCTGAACACATCATTGATTTAATAACTCTACATCAATTAACCCTACAGCAACCCGTGCCGTACTGTGTAGTCCATATCACATCATCTATGCCATAAGATACAATTAAAGTAGGCTATAGTTGGCACTGGTGTAGTTTATTGGGTGTTTATGCTATAATGGTGGAAATGTCTTTAATAATTGCATGGAAATGTTGATTTAAAATCCATTAACTAATGTTGAATTTCTATGTATGTTTTTTTTTTACTAATGCAATGGCGTACAGTGTGCACTCAAATGAGATCTTTGTGTTCAAAGGCTTGACAGAGAAATATAAAAATTAGATTTACGTGGTGTTATATTTAGAACATTAATTGAAAAAAAACGTGTTTCTAATTAATATGCTTAATCTTGATCTTGTTTACATATGACACATTTTAGACATGAATTCATATGGAATAACTCGCAATTTAACGCTTAAAAACATGCATGGTGATCTTGGATGTCAAGCTGTGAAATCAATATCCTGCCATTTGTGCCATTTGGTAGGTAAAGTCTTTATATTCTGGAGCTAGAACGAGAGTGAACGTTTAGTGTAGTTTCAGCAGATTCATGACTGTTTACAGTTAAGTTGCAAATCCAAACTTGGTAAATGCTATGTGGCAGCAAGCACTCTTCTTTTTAATTCACATACATGACAATTGTATGCTTAATGGAAATGTGGTATTATTCGGTGTAATACTGATAATCTTGTGCAATAAAATCTACAATTTAAAAAGAAATCGTCTCTCATCTCATTGTCAGAACTGCTTAATCCTGTACGGGGTTACGGTGAGCCAGAGCCTATCTCGGCAGCCACAGGACGCAAGGCAGGGATATACCCACGATGGGACGCCAGTCCATCACCGGGCACTGAGGGTAATTTAGTCTGCAAGCCAATTCACCTATGCAGCAGCATGGTTTTTGGACTGTGGGAGGAAACCGGAGTGCCTGGAGAAAACCCACGCGGACACGGGGAGAACATGCAAACTCCACACAGAAAGACACCCGAGCCGAAATTCGAACCCAGGACCTTGCTGTGGGGCGACGGCGCTACCCATTGGGCCACAGTGCCGCCCTTCGTCTCTCAGGTGTTACGTTTTT
>JAZEWT010000001.1:44312956-44331692 GCA_036362905.1 Mordacia mordax
GTGACCCTGTATAGGACTAAGCGGTTTCAGACAATGAGATGAGATGAGACATTACCATTTATATTGCAGACTTTAATTGTGCATGTGTGGCACCACGGCTTCGACTGCGGACTTGTGACGGCTTACAGCGGCAACACCACGGCGAGGATCAGCGGCCACTCCGCGATAGACCAGCCAGCGAGCACGGACGAGCAGATACTTCTTGATTTTGAAGCTTTATTGGAACCAGCAGACACGGGCCGGAGTGTAACGACATACGACGAGCAGCCTACATCTTGACGATCCCTCTCGTTCCCCCAGGAGATTCTCCTTCCCTTTGCCTCTCCAACTGGCCCTCCTTATATATTCCCGCGGCCCCCCCTCCAGCGTCCCCCAAATGACATCGCCCCTCTACGTAAACACATCACGAGTCCACATCACGAGACAGCTGAGTCACGACATCACGAGACACCGCGGGACGAAAACAGAAAGCCGACGCCGCCCCGCAGCCCATACTGTCCGTCCGCCCCCCACGTGGCTCCTCCAGAAAGCCCCAACTTCACACATGTATTCAACTGTGGTGCCGAGCCCAGCGCCATGCCAGGATAGGTGCAACTGCACACCCACACCCAGCGATCGGGCCGTGAGGGGGGTCGCGATGGGTGAGTGGGTCGTGCGCAATGAGTGGTGCCGAGTTGTGTGGTGGGGATGGCTGAGCGGGGTGTCGTGCGTGCCAGGCTGGGTGCACGTGGGCACATTCGGGGTTTGAGCCGGGAGAAGGAGAGCTGTGGTGCGAGCGGGGCGCAGGTCGGATCTGCTTGGCTGTCCCCGTGTTGCTATGGGTGGTCGACAAAAGGGAGGCCATCGAAAGGTGAGAAAGGGCAGGTGGCCTGGCCCTTTGGCGTAAACAATATTGGCCTCAGCCGGTCTTGTCCGGTTTGGGGCCGATTGACGGCTCCGTTAGGGGGGAGGTGTGCATTAGCGGGGGGATAAAAAGACAGGGGCTGGGCGGGCCCAGAGAGTCGCTAATGGGAACTTGGGAAATGACGGACGATGATGTAGGGTTCAGCGGATCATTCGGACGGGAGCGCGTGGCTCGGTACCATGTGATGAGAGTTGCTCTCAAGAGCTGCTTTTTTGAGACAGCCATATGGAGCATTCCTCTTCTCTCCTTTGCGACATTTCACAGTATAATCCTGCATATATTTTAAAAGGAAAAAACTCAACCTGAAACAACAACCAGTACATTGGCTTAAACATGATACTTGCAAGTCTAAGCGCTTATCACCCGAGGGTCACAAAGCGCTGCACCAATTGTCCAAGGCTGAACCTATCCAATCGATGCTTGACGACCAGACAATTGAAGTTGATAAGGCAGTCCGGAGTCCAGGTGTGGCTCTTGATTCCTAACTCACCTTCGAGACACACATCAACAAGGTGATGAAGGTAGCCTATTTTCATCTCAGAAATATAGCCAGACTATGCAACATCCTGTAACTTGCTGACGCTGAGAAGCTAATACACATCTTCATCTCCTCACAAATCGATTTCTGCAATGCACTGTTCCTTGGCACCCCTGCCTACCTGATCAATCGTCTCCAACGTGTGCAGAATGCGGCTGCTGGAGTCCTCACTTGCACACGCATCCACGATCACATATCCCCAGTACTGATGTCTCTCCACTGGTTGCCTGTTAAATACAGGATTGAATTCAAGATCCTCCTTCTGACCTACAAGGCTCTCACTGGCGCAGCTCCGACATACATCCGTGACCTACTTCAGGCACCCTCCTCAACACGACAACTTCGATCCTCCAATACAGGCTTGCTGTATGTGCCCAGGTCGCACCTCCATTCGATGGATGACAGAGCCTTCTCGCGAGCTGCTCCAAGACTCTGGAATGCCCTTCCACTGGAAATTCGATCAGCTGAGTCCTTGGCCATTTTCAAATCTCAACTCAAGACTCATTTGTTCCGTAAAGCTTTCAAGTCTTCCTGCTCGGACTATTGATGCGGCTCAGTGTCGTCCCAGGATGTTGGCTCTTTTCCGTCTTATGCCTTAGCAGGGACATTTATTTCTTCCTCCGCTTGGACTGTTGATGCGGCTCAGTGGTTCCGTGCCGGGATGTTGGCTCTCTTCCAACCTGCGTCTGCGTGGGAACATTTGTTCCTTCCTTGTTTGTTGAAGAATGATTTTTTTCTGCTTTGTCCTATAATTTATCGCTACTGTTTGACTTTCAATTGAATTGTCTTGATGTTGTTGACGTGCCGTTCTTTCCACAGCTCGGATTTGTATAACCCCCCCCCCAAATTTTTTTTTTACTGATTTTCCGTTCTGTCGTTGTTGGCGTACCGTTCTCTCCGCAGCTCTGTGCAGCGCTTTGTGACCCTCGGGTAAAAAGCGCTCTATAAATGCAATTATTATTATTATAAGGCAGCACTCAGGTCCAGGAGGACAAGAACATACATGAGGATCAATGCTACTGCACGTGTTACGTTAGAGACAATTTCACATTAGATTAATCATATTACTGTATGAGTTTATCTTTACTAAATGGTCCTGGCGTCGCGGTTTTTGGTAGCAACCCTAGTGCTGAAAGTCGGTCGGACAAAGGGCCGGTCATCGCCACTCCCTACTCCCGTGTCAGTTACCTGGATTGTCAGGCGGTTAAGGCTGTTCGTGATGTTATGGCAAAATAAGGGGACGTCAATCTGACTTTAGAACGAAGCGAGATACGTGACTGCCCCCAGTGGCCAAGTGTCCACCCTTGTGCTCTAATACATTACTCTTGCCTGCCCCCACGTAGTGCCCTTGTACAATTACAATTGAACACGTGGCTGCCCCTGGTGTCCACGCGTTACTGCTCCAAATGCCCGCTAGGGCGGCGCGGTAACGCAGCTGCCTCATAGCAAGAGCCTGGGTTCGATTCCCGGCTCGGGTAACTGTGTGGCGTTTGCATGTTATCGCCCCGTGTGCGTGTGTGCTGTCGCCGGATACTCTGGTTTTCCGCCACAGTCGAAAGACAAGCTGCTGCCTCGGTGATTTGTCCTGACTACATCTGGCCCGGTGCCCTGAAATGTTGAATAACTTGCTTATCCATCCTATCTGGAAAACTGTTAAAAACAGCCGCACATCTCAACGGTTCCTTCCAGCTTAGGTAAAAAAACCTGGATAATGCGACCGACAAGTAGGGCTTGCCCCGAGTGTTCATCCCCACGTGGCTGCTCCCCCCCTCGTGTCCACCACTGTACAGTGGTACGGTACTACACGTGGCCGCTCCCCCCTTCGTGTCCACCACTATAGTGGTACAGTACTACACGTGACCGCTCCCCCCCTGGTGTCCACCACTGTACAGTGGTACAGTACTGCACGTGGCCGCTCCCCCCTCGCGTCCACTATACAGTGGTACAGTACTACACGTGGCCGCTCCCCCCTCGTGTCCACCACTATACAGTGGTACAGTACTACACGTGGCCGCTCCCCCCTCGTGTCCACCACTGTACAGTGGTACAGTACTACACGTGGCCGCCCCTAGCGTTCATCCCCGCGCTACACACGTGGCCGCTCCCCCCTTCGTGTCCACCACTGTACAGTGGTACAGTACTACACGTGGCCGCTCCCCCCTTCGTGTCCACCACTGTACAGTGGTACAGTACTACACGTAGCCGCCCCTAGCGTTCATCCGCGCGCCCTGCACGTGGCCGCCCCCCCTCGTGTCCACCACTATACAGTGGTACAGTACTACACGTGGCCGCTCCCCCCTCGTGTCCACCACTATACAGTGGTACAGTACTATACGTGGCCGCTCCCCCCTCGTGTCCACCACTGTACAGTGGTACAGTACTACACGTGGCCGCTCCCCCCTTCGTGTCCACCACTGTACAGTGGTACGGTACTACACGTGGCCGCCCCTAGCGTTCATCCGCGCGCGCTGCACGTGGCTCCTGTGTGGTCGCGCGGTGATGACGCCCTCGACCGTGTGTCCCCGGGGGGGGTGGTGGAGGGGGGGAGGCCCGCCCTCGCAGTGTGCGCCGAGCACGTGTGTTGCGGCCTGGCGAGGTGGTCGCCCGCTCGCAGCGATCGTTGGCGTCGTCCTCACGCTTGACTGCTGATCGGGAACCGTTGTCGAGTGCTTGTTAACTCCTCGTGGACGAGATAGGCGACACCGCCGCCGCCGCCAACTCGAGCCGCTCATTCACTGCCCGCTGCGCACTTCGTTCGCTCTTCATTGACGATTGCCCGTTGAGTTGGTGGAACCCGGTTGAATCAACCGCGGCGACTGTCGCTCGCTCTGCGCGCTTGTGTCGCGAGCATGGCCCAGGTGCAGGCGAGGTTCGTCACCAACGATGACAAGTGAGTGGAGACGCGCGCGCACCGTGGCCGCGATCATTGTTAACGTTCACTGATGGGTCGCCCCACTCAGTGTGCGAGGTCGCTTCTCGCGCAGCGTCGCTGCACAGTTTTGTGTCTCAACTGTAATCACAGCACTGTATAATAGTGTCGCTGCACTGTACGCGCAGTATTGCATTGTGTCGTGCACTCGTTATGAATTATGAGTGCACGACGACCGATGTGAATGCGCGAACGCCATCGAACTCGCAGAAGCCTGTGTGGCTGATGGGATGCGTAAAGAATATTTACCTTTTTTTACGTAGCGAAACAAGTACCGGAGGATCGAGGTGGCGCATTGGTCTCTTATTCACACCATCATTGTCAACACCCGCCTAATCCTGTACAGGGTCGCGGCGGGTTGAAGCCTATCCCGGCAGACACAGGGCGCCGAGCGGGGCTATAGCCCAGGATATGACGCCACTACATCGCAGGGCACTGGGACAACTTACTCAGCATGACAATTAACCTAGGGAGCAGCGTTCTCTATAACCAATTAAATTCATCTCATCTCATTGTCATAAACCGCTTAGTCCTTTACAGCAGACACAGGGCGCAAGGTAGGGATATACCCACGATGGGACGCCAGTCCATCACTGGGCACTGAGGGCAGTATAGTCTGCAAGCCAAATTAACCTATGCAGCAGCGTGTTTTTTGGACTGTGCGAGGAAACCGGAGTACCCGGCGAAAACCCACGCGGACACGGTGAGAGAACTCGCAAACTCCACACAGAAAGTCACCAGATCCGAGATTCGAACCCGCGACCTTGTTGCTATGAGGCGAATTAAATTATGTTGTGTAATGTGTACAAGACAATTCGGAATCGTGTCCACCGTTTTGAAATGTTGCTAAGAATGTCCCGTTGTTGTGAATGGAGCACAGCGTGTGCTTAATGATTCCGCATCCCAATACTGATCTTCAACCTTGGTCACGGTACAGGTATAAGGTGGACGCTGTCCCCTTTTCGGTGGTCGCCCACGCAGAGGTCACTGACCTCAGCAACCTGATCAACAAATTGCTGGAGGCTCAGAGAGGTAAGTCGAGGTGATTTATCACGAGTTGACCCCAAACTGCCGATTCTGCATTATGGATTGACTTGCGAATGTATCTGGAATATATCCTAGCCAGTTTTACCTAATCATGCTCACATAATCATTACATTCTGGATAACGTCTCAACCTAAATTTTACTATGAATGCTTTAAAAGTCATTTTACTAAACCAACTTATGAATCAGGAAATGTTATTTTATTTAATATTGATGCATGTATTCGTGCAGTATGTATATATTTTTTTATCACGTGACGTGACTCTTGTGCAGTGTATTTTATTTTCAATTTACTTGGGTAGTACTTGTATTCCTTTGGTGGTTAAAACCAAACTGAATTACAAGTCATGCAAACTTGCTCACGTGCACAAACCATTGTTATCTGGTTAAGGAAAGACATCATAGATAATGGTTACATTTTGTAGAGACGAATTACATCAAACATTGCTGTTTGTGCTTTGGTATTGTTATCAAACCTGTGATGCAGGAGAACACAAGCATGTGGAGTTTGACTTTCTCATCGGTGGGCAGTTTCTGCGGATGGCCCTTGGCAAGCACATGGAACAGGAGGGCATCTCCACGGTGAGCAAAGGGATTTCTTGTCTCACAAGTCTTTTCAGCTCCACGTTGGGAAGAAAAGAGTTGAACTCTTACCCTTGACAGGTGACCTCATATGCTAGGAAAATTATACAACTAGTAGTGGATTACCTCCGCATGTTACTTAAGCCGCATTGAAGACTCAAGAATTGCATCTGTTGGCGTTGACGTTCCTTGAAAACACTGATGTAGCCATCAACCGCGTAAGAGCATCAGCGGGCTGATAGGCACATCTCCTGCATGAATGCAAAATCAAACACAAGCCACAGTGCAATTGTGGCCATGAAAACCAAATTATGAACCATAGAGTAAACCTCCTTAATCAGCACTCCATAGACAGTGGAATAACAACTATAAAATGCTCTTCTGACTCCACTTTGCACTTAGCAGAACCTGACATTGACATTCAGTGCATGATAATTATATCTTTTTCAGAAATGACATATAATTCAGCCGTTTGGCTCTTCAATTGCTGGAAAACAGGAGTCTGGAGTTGTGCCCACTAAATTCCCTGCTTAGGTATCATCCACTGAAGCTGGCTAACAAATGATTGCATGTACTGAAGAATTACAACTCACCTAAAAATCGAATATGTATCTTTATTTAATGTTTTAGGAAACTGTGGTAGAAGTTGAATATGTGGAAAAGTTCACAGCACCACAGCCTGAGGAATGCATCTTGCATGATGACTGGGTCAGCGCTGTTAAAGTATGTAATGACTGGTAAGTACTGTTTTTATTCTTTTATACGGTTGGCAAATAAGCACAGATGTGTTTGTGTTTCTGTAAGGCTGTAAACCTACCAAATAGCGGTACATTAATGCCAATTACTTTAACATGAGCATTTTTACGAACAAGATTGTAAAATAGTTTGGGCAGACTTTCATAGCATGTTATGATTATATTTAGAGCCTTGCGAATAGGGAAAAAATGCAACAATATCTGTGTGCCTGTTATTTTGCAGGATCTTGTCAGGGTCTTATGATAAGACTGGGCGTATTTGGACTACAAATGGCAAGGCATTGATGACATTAAGTGGTCACACAGAGGTGGTGAGGGACGTTGAATGGATTAATAAAGGTTCGTATGCATGTGTGCAAAAACAACGTGAACTTGGCATCACTTCAGTGCTATTGTGTTAGCCAATTGTGAACTGTTGTCAAAGGTATTATTTCTCTGAGAATAATTCCCCCAGGTTTCTTTGCACTTTTCAGCTTTTTAGCTAAAAATGTTTTCGGTGTTCATATTTCTAATTGATCTTAAAGTGAAGTGGGTTCTCTATGCTGCCATGGCCTCCCTAGTTATTTATTTACCATTGATTTAATTAAGTAGCCTTTACGCAGCAGCATATGTCGTGTCCTTTGTATAGGACGTGATATGATCTTTACACGAAACAAGTCCCGTTTGCTTTGCGTTCACAGGGGAGGAGTCCTGTCTGCTGCTGACGGCCTCCCAGGACCAGACGGCCGTCATCTGGGAGTGGAACGTGCGGCGGAACAAGGTGAAGCCTCGTCATTGCTGCCGAGGACACGCGGGCAGCGTGGAGGCTGTGGCTGTGAACAGCACCTACAGCAAGGTGCGTCCCACAGCCACCGGCCAGCCGAGACGCACACACCAACACACTTTGTCAACGGATCTATCTGCTACTCAGAATGCGTGACGGTGAATGCAACTGAGTTTGACATTTGAATGTTGTAATGATGCAGGTTTTCACGGCTCGATGCATGATGATTGCTTCAAAAAGCTGCTCTCTCGGGACAGCTGTGTCGATCGCTCCCTCTCTCTCCACATCGCGATGTTTCGCCTCACACATTCGAGGCATCCTCAGGCGTTATGCCTGAGGAAATGTTGAAAAAATATCATCATGTACATGTTGGATACAGTGCTGGGACGATTAAGTTGATTTATGGAACGTAATGTACGGTCGATTATTGTATGATGGTAAATTACTCGGGCTCCTTTAAAACTCGTGGTTGCCTTTACAAGCCACACCAAGCGTAACACAGCTAATGATGCCACCGGCATCTTCAAGACCTGTCCCTCGTAACCTGTGGAAACAGAATTGCATCCTTGTACCTGAGGAGTGATTGAACTCATTGTCAGTAAACAATTATGTATTAATAACTGAATATGTACCGTTACATGAAATAATATTCATTTGCTTTATTTTCCCAGTTCTGCAGCGGTTCCTGGGACAAGATGATCAAAATTTGGTCGGCAGGTAAGACATAGTTTATTCCAAATGTTTATCATCTAGTAGAGCGAAGTGCTAGAGACACCCAACCCGGTCTGGTACGTAAAATCTCGAGTGAATGTGCAAACCTTGAAAGTTTTCACACCACTGCTGGCAAAATGGTCATTTACTAGATGGTGTTCTGGAGCATCCCAGGGTCATGTTGGCTCTAAGTAAAGCAAGACTGTTCTGTATTTAAATATATTTATCTAAGTTTGCTTACATCAACATTTTCTCTTGGTGCCTTTCTGTGTGGAGTTTGCATGCTCTCCCCGTGTCCGCGTGGGTTTTCGCCGCGCACTCCGGTTTCCTCCCACAGTCTAAAAAACATTCTGCTGCATAGGTTAATTGGCATGCAGACAAAATTGCCCGCAGTGCCCGGTGATGGACTGGCGTCCCATCGTGGGTATATCCCTGCCTTGCGCCCTGTATCTTCCAGGATAGGCTGCGGCTCACCGCGACCCTGTACAGGATTAAGCGGTTTCTGACAATGAGTTGAGATGAGAACTTTTTCCCTTCTCTCCATCCGTGTAAGGATATGTCTGCTTATGTCATTAACTGAACATTCTCATGTGCTTATATCCAGCCTTTACTGTAATTATCGATGCATGATGGATGTCACTTTCTATTCTCTGTGTTCTTTAAGTTCCAAACGACCAAGAGGACGTGGTTGAAGAAGGAAGTAGTTCAAGACCAAAAAAGAAGCAGAAGACTGAAACCCCCCTGGGGCTCACCCGGGTTTGTTTACCTACACTATGTCTGCAAGATTCCTATAGGTTACCCTTCCAGAGTAATAAATGCTTTTAGCTCGAGCATTGCAGGGCGGTACGGTGGCTCATTGGGTAGCGCTGTCACCTCACAGCCAGAAAGTCCCGGGTTCGATTGTCAGCTTGGGGAGTTTGCATGTTCTGCCGGTGTCCGCGTGGGTTTTCGCTGGGCACTAAGGTTTCCTCCCACTGTCCAAAAAACATGCTGCTGCATAGGATAATTGGCTTGCAGACTAAATTGCCCCCAGTGCCTGGTGATGGACTGGCGTCCCATGGTGGGTATGTCCCTGCCTTGCGCCGTGTCTGCCGGGATAGGCTCCGGCTCACCGCGACCCTGTACAGGACTAAGTGGTTTCCGATAATGAGATGAGATGAGAGTAGCATTTCAGTACTGCTCGTCACATCATTTCCTCCACGTGTCCCTGTACATCCCCTCGCAGACGCCCATTATGACGATATCCGGTCACAATGAAGCAGTCTCCTCCATTTTGTGGTCGGAGGATTTGGAGATCTGCAGTGCCTCCTGGGATCACACAATCAAGCTCTGGGACGCTGAAACTGGAGAGCAGAAGACCTCGCTAGTGAGTTGGCCGAGCGATTCATTCCACATTCATTCTGACTTTAATACCAAGTAACAGTGGGGATGATAGAAGTTTTTGTGAACCTGTATTTTTTTTGTGAAAATCTATACTTTTATTTGCAGGCTGGAAACAAAGTGGTAAATAGCATCTCCTACTCACCTCTGTGCAAACGTATAGCATCTGGCAGCACCGACCGACATATTCGCATCTGGGATCCCCGCAGCAAAGGTAATGCCTTTGGGTACATGGTGTTATTCTGTCTTGGGTGGCGTGATGCTGATCCACTGGTACACTGGATGTTGCTTCCATCATCGGTGATTTTAGTATAAAGTTGCATCCCCCAATGATTCACAAAAAGATATACGCACATAACATACATTTGCTTGTTGATCTCCCTTTCACTATAAAATACCTGTGATATTTGAAGACTCACCACCAACAGCTGAGGCATGACCTAGCCTTTGCCAGAGCAATGTGGACTATTCTGTACACTTCTAGATGTTAATTTAGCCCTTCTACAGGTACGAGACTGCCCAAGCCTTTGGCTCACGTAGTGTGCATAGCAGTGAAAAGTTGCTAAGGAGGCAGTGCTCGAGATGCAGCTCTCATCATGTCCCAGGTGGTTCCTTGGTGCAGCTGTCGCTCACATCTCACACGGGCTGGGTGACGTGTGTCAAGTGGTCTCCTCACAATGACAAGCAGCTCATTTCCGGTGCTATTGACAAGATGGTCAAGCTGTGGGACACCAGGAGGTATGTAAAATTCAGCAGATGAGGGGTGCAGCATGGACACATTCTTTAGTATTCCTTAATCCTCTGCCAAGTGGCAGGTCATTGGCTAAAATATCCGCCATCTTAATACCACAATTTCTACATTTTAATTCTATGGGCACCTTAAACTTATCAAGCAGTATTTTCTGTCTCGCTGCCCCTTTCTCAACATATTTCCAGAACATCCAGCTTTTACCTCTGAAAATGTTACCAATGCAAACATTTTGCCTTTCATGGCTTATTCATGAACAGATAAAACATCAGAAATGTATGCTCAGCCAGTGGGCACGTGTGTATCAGCTCACTTATTCAAAAAAAATTGCGTCGAGTTAACATTTTACTTTTTGATTCTCGGATGACACGTCTGCATGGAAAACACCTTTCTGGGGTGACGATGAAATGTGTGCCAGACGGACAAGTTCATGAATTGGCAATTTGCATTGTTTTTCAGCCCCAAAGCTCCCCTGTACGACATGGCAGCACACGAAGAGAAGATTTTGTGTGTAGAATGGGCTGAAAGTAATGTACGTATTGCACAAGACAAGTCACATTTTGCACTGTACAAATGGATGTTCTGAACGTCGTTTGCAGCTGTGCATTTGTGTGTCCAAGTGTGACAGCCTCTCATGCTTACCTCGTGTTCCTCAGATGCTGCTGAGTGGTGGTGCTGACAACAAACTGGTGACATTCAACTACTCAGACACTGTCACCGGCGACGGAGCTTAACATGCATTTCTGAACCACATGAGAGGAGATTTGACAATTGCTGACCGTGACGATTGCTTCGAAAAGCTGCTCTCGGGACAGCCGCGTCGGTCGCTTCCTCTCTCCACCTCGCCACGTTTCGCCTCGCACGAGGAGCCGGGAATCGAATCACACCTGTGTTGTGCACTACGTACATTGGAGGCGAAACGTCGCGAGGTGGAGAGAGGAAGCGATCGACGCGGCTGTCCCGAGAGAGCAGCTTTTCGAAGCAATCGTCATGCATCGAGCCGTGAAAACCTACATCATTGATTTCCTGCCAGTTGGAATTTCTACAAGACTAACTTGTTAATAAACATGAAACATTTTGCATAACTCTTATGTTTACACCTTTGTGTTTTTGAGTTTAGAACTTACATTTATACGCATTAAAATCATTGCATATGTCTTGGGTGGTTAAGAATCAACAGTCAGCAATTGGGCAAAGCATAACTCACATTATAAAACTAAATTAATCTTTAAAATCTCCAGTTTCAGTGTTTTTCGATGTGTATGTCACTGATATTTAAATATGTTCTTGCAAATACAGATACGTCGTACAACTGCAGTGATCAAATGAACGGCCCCACACCCAGTGTAATGCTCGGGTATGGTCATCATCAGTACCTGCGTGATCCTATACAGGATCGTGGGGAGGCTGGAGCCTATCTCGGCACTGCAGGGCTATATCCAGGATGGAACACCAGTTCATCATAGTCACTGCTGGGGGTGGGGGTGTACACCCGAGTACCCTGCGAAAACCCACGCGGAGACGGAGAACATGATGCAAAGTCTACACAAATAGCCGCCCAGCTGCCGGAGGAGCCAGGGAATCGAATTTGGGAGCTTCTTACTGTGAGCTCGTAGCACTACCCACCAGTCACCGTGCGGTATATACAACTAACCTGGCCATTGCATTATCCGGCCATAATTAAAACGTTTTCAAGAACAGCCTGCGGTATAAACTTTCTCCAGCACCTCGAGAATGCATCTTAGTTAATTGTCCTTTGTTTTCGCAAATTTCACTGGTGCCGTTTCTGTTGGTTTTACTGGTGCGAGAAAGCGCAATTATAATTACTCAATGAACTGTGTGGACTTGTTATTTTTTATTGGCTTGGTTTGCATTTCATATGCAATTTGGAAACTTTCCTTCGACAGATTTCACTGCTATTCAAAGGTTATTTCATAAAAATAAAAGTTTTATCTCGTCACAGGTACACAGTAAACACCGACATTGCGTGGGCTGAAGCAAATATCAAAGATGAATGGGAAAATAAAACTCATCTGCATAGATTTTATTCAGTTACAGTTTTGTAAATGATCACATTTTTTCTAGCATGTGTAATGTCAACCCTTAAACACAAGGAAATTAATATACCTGTTCAGTACGTTGGGAAGAAACTGCAGCGGTATTCCCCTTATCAATAGAAGTCATAAAATGTACTTGTTCATACACCTTGTCCGTTAACAAAAAAATCTTGTGAAAATTCTTCGAATCTCAAAACGTATTCTAAAATAATCTAAACGTATGGTGACAATGCGCTGACCAGTACAGAAGAAAAACAATGCATAACTGTTTTAAAGTGCAGATAAATTTGCTACAAATGATTACATATATTCAAAGAAATGTAAAATATCTAGGTCTATGTGCTGTAATTAACACCTTTGTTTCATGCGTAACAGTAATGTGCAGTGCAGCATGCATTTGTATTGGTACCCTTTATAATATTTTCGTTGGTTGTGGGTTGAATGGGTCCATTATTTTACCCACCAGCCCCACTAGACTATGCAGCTTATACTGTAGCCGTCAACAATGTTATCTTCATATGCACCAGTCACTAAAGATACACATGCTACATTTGGTTAGTTTTCATGCAATGGCGTTTGACAATAAAGGTAGGATTCTTAAAAATATATATTACGTTGTGTCGCTGTGCTTAACATTGGCACTCAAAATTGAGTAATGTTGAATGGTACCATTTTTACAAGCTGATGAATGTTTTTAGATGGCTCCTGTTTCCGATGGACCATTGACGGTTAGTCTCAAAACATGCTAGAGAAACGTATGTATGCATAATACGTAAAGGAGAGGTGCTGCAGTCGAATGTATCGTGGAAACGGACTGCATGTGAGAAAACGTGAAGAAAACGCCCTTGCATTGTGTTGCATTTTCAAAGCCAAGAAAAAAATGCCCCCTGTGAAACTAATATTCTTACAACAAAGCATTGTCACGGCTTATGTGAAACGTGGACCCTTCAGCAGACAGCATGGAAACATGGCTAGATTAACTTGTTTAGGACAAACTTTTCACGAGATGACAAGACTTTGTGCATTTCGGATGGAAAATGCGGTTGACCTGAATTTAAAGTTAAATTTTAGTGCCCGGATTACAATAAATTTGATGACTATTGACATGGCTTGTTTATGCATTAAGGAAGTGTTTGCTTCCTGGCATTTTAATACAGCATCGCCACACTATGCAATGGCTTGCTGGTAAAATATTTGTGCTACATTCTTGCGAATACCAAGTTGGGAAAAAAAACAAAATATTGTGCTATTTTTGTGCATTTTAGACTTAAAGGTCTAAAAGAAATCTTCAACAAAGTACAGTACTTAAAATTCAGTCACATGTCTTATATTGCATGTAAATAGTGCATTCACTATAATAACGATTAAATATACAGTAAATTACACTGACAATTGCACATTCAGCATAAAACAATAATATCATTGTGAATGCATCTTATTAAATACCTGCGTAGATGTACATGGTATTTCGAGAAACGTTAATCATTTTTGTGCTATGCTACCGTGCAGGTTTTTCACAGTTGTGCAAGTATATCTCCGATGTGTTTTTGGCTCGTGCCGCACGTTCATTGGCAATTGCCCGACTGCTTTGCCGCACACGTGTTCAGATTATTCGCTGACCGATTTGAGCCCATCGAGGGAGCAAGCGGACCGATTTAAGATTCTAAAGAAGCCAGGGAAAAGACGCAGCGAAACGTAGGCCGTCACGGAAAACACGTGGCACAAAGCGAAAAACACAGCGAGATTTATGATTGTGAAAATTTACATCTGTGATTGCTTAACGAGATGGTTCATTAATTAAGCTAAAGGTTGATTGGGTAACCTTTGGCGAGCCAGCATCAGCAGATTATCGCCTTATTAATTTGCAAAACAAACAAAAAACACAAGTTATAGAATATGGTCAAACTTAAAACAGAAAAGCAACATTTAAGTGTTTAGCCCAACGGGTTTGTTATGTTATTGCATATCATGCATTAAAGCAAGTGGCATTCAAGTACAACTAACATAAGAAGGCATCTAACAGCCTGATGGAGGAGTGAATTACAGTGTCGAACTTCAAATACCGCCAGTGTAAATAATATCAAAAACTTGGTTACATAAACTTTTTATGTTGAAACCTGTCAAGCATTGCATACGTTTGCGTCAAATGTCAGAACGTATTTATATTTAAATGTACAATGAAGGGTGATGCACAGCCATAAACGTGTGCATATGTATTATATATTTACACACAACAGAGTTATTAATGGTTATGCATGGTCGATTATTTTAGTATAACGCATTAGTAGTATGCTTAATGCCACAACAACAATTTTCCTCTAGTGTAGGTAATGTACAAAATTAACAAAATTAAAACAAGCCTCAGCATGCACGAGCATAGTTGGAGTGAGGATACGTTTTATTTATTTTGTTAACTTATGGCAAGTCTGCTCTTCTACTGGCTCAGCTATAAAACACCCTCTTGTGGGAAGCCACAGTGGACAGTCAATAATACTGATGGGACATCGGGAAGCTTGACTTGCCCACGTTCATACGTCATTGACATTTCACTGTCAACATCAACATTGTTGAAAATAGACCATAGGCCGCCGTCACCTTTTGACAGTTCTCACAGCTGGTTTCAATATCCTGCCTGTGTAATACATGGTCAGTACTGAAACGTATGCCAATAGAGAAAACGTGAACACGTACATTGATATGTTTCACACCACACCAACGGCTTTCTTCAGTCGCCATGTGCTTTCACTTTTGACCTACAAGTAAATGTTACGCTTGTCTTCTTCTTCTCGCAAATGTCTCCTTTAACGTTCTGAGGATATATCACTGGTGTTCCACGACGACAGATCCTCGGGTCTGTCAATCCAGCATAAGTTGCAGTCATCTTTGCTACATGTCTTCGAATGTTTAGCAATGCAGGATTGTCACCGTTAACACAAAGCATACACTCGAAATTCACATACAGTGTTGAGTACCCTCAGCCTGCGATCACATAAAATTACGTGCATCCTTGCTGAATTCTGCAAGTCGTACAAAATGGAAGCAGCCTCCGATTGCAATAACCCTGAGCGTGTGGTAACCGAGGGGAATTACGGCTCAACTCAGACATTTTTTTTTCAGAGAAAATTGAGTCGTCGAAGAAGTCGGGATAAAAACTAAAAGCAGCTTTTTAAAAAATTGCCACGGAAAAAGAAAAAAGAACATTCCCAGAGATGCTTAGCTCCCTGGAAGACCTGGGTCTGACACGTGGTGCCGCAGGAGCAAGGGCGTCTCTGAAGGGCTGACGGGAGCAGGGTCAGGCAGGGATGAGTGACGAGTGGCGCTCGTGTGCACGGCCACCACGGCCACAGTCGCCGCTGCCTCCTGAGTTGGTTCGTTCCCACACACTATGTTTACTTGTTCGTCTTCCTCCAGGCCCACGATGAGGGGTTGCTGCTCAGGGTCCAAGACGGTCAAGGCCACAGTCTCGTCACAGAGGGCATCAGCTAGAGCAACTACTGGTGCCCTTGAATCCAGTGTATGGGAAGTGAGGGAATCCTTTGACTTGTGCTTGCAGATGTCATAGTCGGAATGAATGCGACTCTGAAGGACAAATGCAAATTCATTGACATTAAAAAGGAAAAAAAATATTTTACAAAATATGTGATATGAACATTAGAATACGGTCGTCGTTCACATTTCGAAACCCCCCCCCCCTCCACTTTGAACATACTGTTTACCACAGTAAAGGTGGAAAATTGGCAATCTTGCAATTGCTGCTCATGTCATTGCTAACACAAGACCCTAGGGTGAAAGCTCTACAGAAGCCCTCTCACGCGTTGACCAGACGTTTTGTAAGAGATTGGAGTACCCACACTTTAACCCAGCACATAGGACCTGCTGATTGACTGTGGTGTATCCATTTATACCATACATTTACACTCTACACATTTCATACTCATTTGCACCACCGTATTTCCACAAAGCTGTAAAGTGTGGATTTGGAGCAGCTGAGTGGCAGGTGGTGGTAACACTTGTGTCTGTCAGAAGGGCCCGAGTTCGATTTCTGACTCGGGCATTTGTGTTGAGTGTCCATGTTCTCCCCTTGTTTTGCATAGCTTTCTGCTGAATTCTGCTGTTATTTTCCCCATGACCACAACATTTACAACGTAACCTCATGTTGACCAAACATCCTAATGTTGAAAATGTACCTGCATACTGCTCAACTGGAGTTATACACGTCAGCATATTTCGAAAACTTAGCAAGAACTGGCTAAAATATTCCTGAGACTCAGACTTTCTTGGGTAAACAATCATAACAACAATAAAAATAACAAAAAGTAAAACAAAAGAGACGGAAATATCATAACGTGCCAAAGGTTACCTGGATGCTGGAGGCAGTGGTTAATTCTGAGTGGGTGGAGACAACTGTGTGCCCCGATGGGCCAGCACGGTCGCAGGCTTCAGAATCGGCGGCGTGAGTCGCGAGTGACATGGTGCTGTACGCTGGTGGCACCAGCACTGCCTGCCGCTGCAGTAGCTGCAGGATGACCCCAACGTCTGAGGCCATGCGTGACTCCATCCTGTGGGTACCCACACAAAATAAATAAATGTAGCGTGTTTGCCAAAACACTCTTGATAAACATACATTATTTCGAGTTGAAATAAAGCAGTTAAAGCAGCGCAAGGTGTCAGGCAGCTGTTTTTTTAAAGACCATAAATATTTTAGCTACTGCTCACTGGAAAGATCATGCACGATACATTTAAGCTTGAAAGATAATGCAAACCATTCAATACACATGTTTAACAATTGACTCCTACCCTTATGATAAGTGCATCAGATCAAGCCCGTTTTAAGTGATCTTTTAAAATCTATAAGACCTTAAGGGGATTTTATCGTCAGGCTGATGCATTGGATTAAACGTAACTTTTTTTTACAATAAACCGTAAACAAGACACCTGAAAGAAGAGAAAAAATAACTGATTCATTAATTAAATCGTGATCCTGAATCATTACAAAGAAAACACTGTCGTTCGAATTTCAAATCAACCATTCATGGGCCGGCGGCGCGGTGGCCCAGTGGTTAGCGCTGTCGCCTCATAGCAAGAAGGTCCCGGGTTCGAATCTCTCGGCTCGGGTGCCTTTCTGTGTGGAGTTTGCATGCTCTCCCCGTGTCTGCGTGGGTTTTCGCCGGGCACTCCGGTTTCCTCCCACAGTCCAAAAAGCATGCTGCTGCATAGGTTGATTGGCTCGCAGGCTAAATTGCCCCGCAGTGCCCGGCGATGGACTGGCGTCCCATCGTCGGTATATCCTTGCCTTGCGCCCTGTGTCTGCCGGTATAGGCTCCGGCTTCACCGTGACCCTGTATAGGACTAAGCGGTTTCAGACAATGAGATGAGATTCATAGGCTACTCGGTGCGGCTCGGCACGTGGCTCAATCCTGAAAGTCAAGACGGTCTGCAGGGAGCACCTGCTCAGCTGCTGCTGCATCAGGTCGAGTCGCCTGTCGAGCCTCTCGCTTGAAATCTTAGCGTGGCTTCCGCCTTCGCGCAGGACATCCCGCTCGGACAAGGAGCGCTTGGGCACCTCCTGGTACTCGTGCTTGCCTTCGCCCCACATGCTGCCCAGCATTGCCGAAACTCCCGACAAGGCTCCTGCACCAGCGAAGAAATAAGCCCACCCCAAAAAAACAAAAACAAACACTCTGGATATCTGTGTTTACATGCCATCATCCGTGATGTTCTGTAATAACGCATGCGTGTGTGCAATATTTGTTTTTGTATTTTTATGCCATGCTCTTGTCAATAACATCGGGCAACCCACCAGCATTTGTGTATCAAAGCATCACCCGGCTGATGGGAGTCACAAATGGTCCACGTGTTTTTTTCAAAGCAATGCTGCTTGCATATGTTGTTGCACAATAAGAAAGAAAATGTTCTCAACACTCAAAGAAGAAACTCCCAATGGAAGTATTGTTTGGAGTACAGGGCCAGTGGAGATCCTCACCGGAGATGAGGCCTCCTCGGTCGCGTGGCCTCACGACGGCCGTGAGCGGTGAGCTGAAGCTGAGGTCAGCCGGAGTGACGTCACGACCAGCGCATTCGGGGGAGAGCTCGACGATTCGCGACACTGCCTTCACAGTCTCGCCCTCCTTGCTCTTGTCCTTCCCGTCGTCGTCGTCGTCGTCGTCTCCTTCGCTGGATGCTGAGAACGTAGTAGCGCTCTCCTGCCGGCCCGGCCCTCGTCGACCGCCTCGCCTGCGAGGCCTTCGCGCCTGCCACGTGTCGCTCGCCTTGCCATCGCCGTCATCATCCTCAGCCCTCTCATCTGCAAAAGAACCATGCGTG
>JAZEWT010000001.1:44375514-44387587 GCA_036362905.1 Mordacia mordax
CTGGCGTCCCATCGTGGGTGTATCCCTGCCTTGCGCCCTGTGTCTGCCGGGATAGGGCTCCGGCTCACCGTGACCCTGTATAGGACTAAGCGGTTTCAGACAATGAGATGAGATGGGAGATGAAGAGTTTAAAGTTGCAGCCCGCTCACGCATGTTAATAGATCGTTCTCTTGAAGTCCCAGTGGGGTCTTTCTAGGTCATGGGCACGAGACTCAGCCGTAAGCGAGCTGGGCTACAAACCCAGCGACGATTTTCCGAACCCGTCCTGGGCTTCCTCTAAGTCAACCCAGCCTCAAATGAGTATCTAGTGCTGTGTCCTGGTGACCCATCTACTCGTGTGCTGTATCGATCTTTACTGGTGCTTGATAATGGCACTCTGGCCCTCCCGCAGTCACTTAAGGCTACACCGGGTATATTTGTATTTTGTCTTCGTGTACAGTACTTGTTCAGACACATTACCACTTTGAGTTGGTGTTTTTTTCAGACTGAAAGTTACATTTATGCAAGTAGGTGGAAAAAAACTTGGGTCATTGGGATTTTTACCAAGACCAACGTCAAATGTCCACGTCAAATATTGATAGAATAAAGCTGCATCTAATATTGCTTTAAATATTGTGGATATGTGAAGAACTCATCAAGCGTTCCAGTATTTTACAGCAAATAATAAAACTACATAATACAATTGCTTCCCCACCACAGGAGCTGACAGTGGCTATGTATCAGCACCTGACGGGGTTTCACCAGGCTGAGAGTGGACACACTGAGCAGGTCGCCCACGTGTCACTTTCCGTGCTGGCGTGCGACCTGGACGCGGATTTGGTGGAGCGTGCGCAGGATGCAAACCCTCACCCGGAGGCCATCACCTACCAGACGTTCGACTTCATGGACGACGCAGCCCGAGATGCCGCGCTGGACGCCTTCTTGCGACGTCACGGCCGGACACACTTCGACCTGTGCCTCTGCATGTCGGTGACCATGTGGATTCACTTGCATCACGGCGACGCTGGCCTGCGGCGTTTCCTTGCTACGGCCGCGCGGACCGCCACGTTCCTGTTGGTAGAGCCGCAGCCCTGGAAGTGCTACCGGGCGGCGGCGCGACGCTTGCGCCGTTTGGGCCTGCCCGAGTTCCCTTTCCTGCCCGATCTGCGGCTCCTGCGTGGTGCTGGCGGCGGTGGCCGCACGGAGGTGGAGGAGTTGGTCGCTTTGCTGAGAGAGGAGGGTGGCATGCGCCTGATGAGAAGTCTGGGCAGCACAGAGTGGGGCCGGACGATGCTGCTGTTTGGGGAGTCACGAGTTGCTGTGGAAAGCATTGACAAAAGTCTCATCTCATTGTCTGAAACCGCTTAGTCCTATACAGGGTCACGGTGAAGCCGGAGCCTATCCCGGCAGACACAGGGCGCAAGGCAAGGATATACCGACGATGGGACGCCAGTCCATCGCCGGGCACTGTGGGGCAATTTAGCCTGCGAGCCAATTAACCTATGCAGCAGCATGCTTTTGGACTGTGGGAGGAAAACGGAGTGCCCGGCGAAAACCCACGCGGACACGGGGAGAGCATGCAAACTCCACACAGAAAGTCACCCGAGCCGAGATTCGAACCCGGGACCTTCTTGCTGTGAGGCGACAGCGCTAACCACTGGGCCACCGCGCCGCTCGCATTGACAAAAGTATCGAGTGTAACTCTGTTGTGGCCTAAGAGGGTCTGTCGTCCCTCAATAGTATTTGCATTTCTAAGCATCGTTCACCCGAGGGTCGCAAAAGCGCTGCACAAAGTCATGGAGACAAAGGCATGTCAACAACATCAGATGAGATCAATTAAGTAAAAAAAATGCCTAAAGCAATGAAGGACATTTAAAAAAACTAATGGTTAAAGCAACTCAAGGAAGGAAGAAGGGTTCTTGAGCAGGCACAGGTCAACAGCGTGTCATCGTCCAAGCATATACCAGTGAGCAGCATCCACATTCCTAGCCAAAGGACTTCAAAGCCTTATGAAGTAAGTGTCTCGAGATGGGATTTGAAGATGCCCAGGAACTCGGCTAACAGAATTTCCAATGGAAAAAAAGAGTTCCAAAGTCTGGGAGCACTGCACAAAAAGGCTGCAATATGGGCATATGTTGGCAGAAATGCTACACATTTTGAAGTCTTCAATACCTTGATGTTAAAGTTTCCTCTTGCTGTGCATGTAAATGCAACACTTTGAAAATGTAATTTATTTCAAAGGTAAATAGAAAATTATACATGCAGAAGATGTACATTTTTAGACCTCTTAAGTTATTTTTTTATGGTTAATTAGTTGTATGTTTTACGAATACATCCAGAATCAATTATAGTAGGGAACTCAGTATTCACTTTGGATGTATAAATAGTACAACAGCATCTCATTGTGGAAAATTAATGTCACAAACGTAAAAGCATTTTTTAGAGGATGCATTTCCACATTTTTTTTAAAGCCCATCACATGGAAGAAATGCAGATATTGTTTACATGATATATTCCTCATACTTTAATGGGAACCCAGCTCCTGACTTGGCATTGTAGGCTAATTTGTAAAGTTAATCTAATTGTGCTTATTTTATTTGGATTGCCCCATTCATCTTAAATGGCATTGAAATACGCACGAGCATTTTTTTTGTGTATGTCACTTATCTAATGTTATGGTGAAATGAAATCTGAATGAAGGTTGCATGGAAGCGCAGTGATAATGTTAGTTGTTGTAATTGCTGTTCACCATACAATGATGATCCGTAACACTTGGTATGGAGGCACTTCATCTTAGCCTGGCCCTGGCCGCTGTTCTTCTCTGTGACCTCCCTCCACTCCTTCAATACCTGTGCTGTGTTGTTTGTCGGTTGCAGGCTTAGCGCAAACTAGCATAGGCGCTGGCTATTTCACCATGACTTGCAAACCAGTGGGCATTATGTTATGAAGTGTGTTTTTTAAGAGAAATTATGGTAACAATATACGTTTCATATCCATAAAGTTAATCCAAAGCGATTCAATTTCAATATATTCCGCTGTAACGCGAATCGAATCGATTTCTCGGAACTCAATCCCCGCCCTGGAGGTGTGGCCAAGAAGAAAGAGGCGGGCCTTAGAGTGTCTGCTCTGTAACCAATCACAAGTCTCTATTTACAAACGCCACACCCCATCGCGAGTGAGGGGAGGGGCGCCTCCCCAACCTTCAGATGACAGTTGATTGGCGTTAATAATAATTGCATTTCTAGAGTGCCTTTCACCCGAGGGTCACAAAGCGCTGCACAGAGCTGCGGAGAGAACGGCATGTCAACAACAAGACCGACATAACGGCAAATCAGCCACAATAACGCTTTATTGACGATGATTGCGCTTTGGATCAAGATAAAATCTGCGAAACTTTTGGAAAAACTAAACTCACCATATTTTCGCTACTGAACAAAATCCGCAAAACTGTGATGAAGGTGTGTGCGGCGGCGTTTTGGCAGCCACCGCTGAATCGGCTTCCCCAGGGAAACATCGGTGGGAAATTAACAGAAAGTAAAAATTTACTTGCATTGTTTTTCAACGCAAAGAAGTACAAACTTTATTTTTCATTTTGTCATCATTATTATCAATGCCTGCTGAATCCTGTAAGGATCGGGCGTGGGGCACAGCCTATCCTGACAGAGAGGGAGCAAAGCGGGGTTATGCCCATGTTGTGACGCCAGTACATTGCAGGGCACTGGGGGGCAATTTACTCAGCAGGCCAATTATCCTAAGCAGCGAGTCTTTGGACGGTGGGAGGAAACCGGAATACCCGGCGAAAACCCACGCGGATAACGGGGAAATTAAGGTTGTGTTTAGTACCTGCTTGATCCTGTACAGGGTAGCGGGTGTCCGGAGCCTATCCCGGCAGACACGGCGCAAGGCAGGGCTATACTCAGGATATGACCCCAGTACATTGCAGAGCACTTTGGGGGAAATTTACTAAGAACAACCTTGGCAGCAGTGTGTCTTTGGACGGTGGGAAGAAACCGGAATACCCGGTGAAAGCCCACGCGGACACGGGGCGACAACAAGCAAACTCCAGACAAAAGGCACCTGAGCCAGGAACCGAACCCGGGACCTTCTTGCTGTGAGGCGACAACGCTACCCACTGGGCCACCGTGCCGCCCAGTACTGTATACTGTCGTGTGTGTATATGTGTCAACAATGTCCACTTGTAAGGTGCAGCCACCGCCGCATACGGTTCGCTTTCAAAGATAGTGCGACTCGAGGCGCTAGATGGACCCACAGCCACGCAGTGAGCCACCTTCGGGTAGAGATGCTTTTAAAATGTAAATGATTGTTTGTGGGCGGCACGGTGGCCCAGTGGGTAGCGCTGTCACCTCATAGCCAGCATGTCCCGGGTTCGAATATCGGCCCGGATGCCTTTCTGTGTGGCGTTTGCATGTTCTCCCCGTGTCCGCGTGTTTTTTTCGCGAGGCACTCCGGTTTCCTCCCACAGTCCAAAAAACATGCTGCTGAATAGTTTAATTGGCTTGCAGACTAATTTGCCGGCAGTGCCCGGGATGGACTGGCGTCTCATCGTGGGTATATCCCTTCCTTGCGCCCTGTGTCTGCCGGGATTGGCTCTAGCTCACCACGACCCTGTACAGGATTTAGTGCTTTCTGACAATGAGATGAGATGATTGTTTAGTATGAAGGTGATCTCTACCTCATATTAAGTGTTGACGTTTGTCGGGAAAGTGGTGTTCTCGAAGAAAACCCACGCGTGGAAGGGGGCAGCACTATCCTTTGCAGATGGAACAGATGGAAGTTCCATGCTCGGCTGTACTGCCCTCTGGCGAGCCAGTGCATGGTTGTGCGGTGAATCAACAACCCTTGCCACCTCCACGGTCCAGGACCTCGGACAATCACGTGTTGTAAACCACGCCCCGTCGAAACGATGTATCGTCAAATGTTTAAAGAACGTGCAGTAACACGGAGGATGGTCGTTTTATGTTTATTTGAATTGGAATAATATGCCACATTTCTCGGCACACGAACAAGGGTTTAGTCTGAAATAATTTAAGTATGACAAATCGTTCAGTCGCATGAATATAATAAAAATACGTTTGAAATAATTAGCAATGTACATTGTTTTGCATTATGCTTGGCATTTCCACAACTGGAACCGTTTTTGAGACTTTCACGAAAATAGCAAAAAAATGTTTATGTGTACTAAATGTTAGATGCATTTAATACATTTCATATATAACATGTTTAAAGCACAGTTAATTATCACTTTGGAAACGATGACCCCTTTGAAATATTTGCTTTGACATGTCACTGTAAGCTCCACAGTTGTCATTAAAACAGTAAAGTATTAACATTCGGCAGCCATTTAAACAAACTTATTGCCAATATTAACATTTTATATTTAAAGTACCCCATTTAATTAAAGTAGTACAACATTGCAAATAACATTTCAATACATATTATTTCAACGTACGCTACTACGTAAAAGTAAATTGGTTAAAGAAACAATCGTGGATATCAAAGTCTATGCACGGGTGCCAGCGAAGGCCGGGGCATGGACAGCTGGTGAGGATGGGTCAGGAGTCGATGTCACTGCTGGCCGCTCAATGGCCACCACCCTCTCGGTCGCTGCAGGGAGAGCGCGGCGCTGAGCCTTGATCTTCAGCTTCCCATCTTCGGTCAAGCAGCAGCTCACGCTCTGAGGGTCCATGTCATTGGGCAGCTGCATCTCCCTGTGGAACTCCTGGCAGCTGTGGCTATAGTTGCCGCTGTTGCCTTCTCCGTCCTTTACCTCGCGCCGTCCAGCCACCACCAGCTTGTCTCCAGACACCTTCACGGCCAGATCTTTTAGAGAGAAGTCCTCCACGGCCAGGGATGCGACAAACCCATCTCCCTGCTGCCGTACGGGCTCAATCTGGAACCCACTGCTCATGGCCGGTTGCTGCAGCGTGATTCTGAGGTTGCCCGGAGCCCACATGTGGCTGCTGAGCTGATCGAATTCACGGAAGATTCTCTCCATCCTTGCGATCTCCATCCTCATGTCTTCCTCCATCTGCTGAAAGAGGCTCTCGTTGCGGGTGTTCCAGATCGGCCAGCCTGGCCAAACGCTCCTCTCCATCACGTGCATTGGAGGGAAATAAACACTCAGCGCCATCCTTGCTTGTTGATGATCTTGATTGCGAAGCTTGCTTGAGCTGTCACTGGTGTTTGTCTCTGGTCTGCCGAAGTTGTGCTAGTGCAGTTACAGGCGCTGCGTTTATAGCCCTGGCAGTGCTGACGAGCAGATTCCAGGGGCAGCGAGTGGCATCCAGATTTAGATTCTCACAGGGGTTTGCTCACCACAGAAAATAGAAGTGACTCGTGCCTGAGTTTGTGTGTCATGCATACGCCTTGTGTTCATTGATAGTACTGACATGTCAGGCTAAAATAGATTGTTTTCAATTAGAGTTTAATTTCCTTACCTTAAATGGTTACACAGGAATTACGGATACAGGCTTATGGGCTTGCTGCATGTGCCCAGATCGCACCTCCATTCAATGGGTGACAGAGCCTTCTCGCGCGCTGCTACCAGCCATCCACTGCAGAGTCGGTTCGCTAAGTCCCTAAGCATCTTCAAATCTCGTCTCAAGACTCACTTGTTCCATAAGGCTTTCAAGCCCTCTGGCTAGGACTGTTGATGCGGCTCAATGAAGTCGTGCCAGGATGATGGCTTTCTGCCGACCTGCGCCTGCTCGGGAACATTTATTCTTTCCTTGTTTGTTAAAGAATGTTTTGTTTCCGCTTTATGTCCTATAATTTATTTGCTGCAATTTGACTTTCAGTTGAACTGTCCTGATGTTGTTGACATGCCGTTCTCTTCACAGCTCGGATTTGTATAAAAAGAAAACCCAAAAAAACGTTATTGTTGCTGATTTTCCGTTCTTATATGGTTGTTGTCATTCGGTTCTCTCCGCAGCTATGTGCAGCGCTTTGTGACCCTCGGGTGAAAAGCGCTTCATAAATGCAATCATTATTATTAACAGTAGGGAGACCACGTTTTCCAGACATAAAACCAGAACACATTTTTCATTGAGCTTAGGTTTATTGTAACTGTAGTACACGTATGTTGTAATAAAGTTCAAGAGAATAAAGCAAGGTCTCCATAGAAACAAGTTCTGTCCCTGGAACATATGTTGGCACCTTTATGGGTGAAATCCAGCCCTGACAGTAGAATAGTCATTCGTTTTTGGGGCAATTACAAGCAAGCCACATATCAACTCATTACCGGTGAAAATGCTTACTCCCAAACACTACTATTCTTCAGGATAGTAATGCTCTTCATGAACTGACATTAGTTATGGAATTATTTCAGTTCATCACATTGGTGCTCGATAAAATCGAATCAATTTGGCAGTAATATTATCAAGTCAGGCCTTAACCTATGTTTAAAATAAAATATCTAAAAAATTTTTTAGCGTCTAGTATTGAGTTAAAATAACAATCAATATATACGTGTTGCAATAATATTTTATATCATTCAAAGAAAGTCTGATGGTGATTATACAAACAGTACCATAGAGATATTTAAAGTAAAACACACTTCTCAAGTAAATGCTAAGAACAGTAAACCTTTCATTTTAACAGAGCCCTTTAACAGATGTTAAAGTTAAACACACTTTTAAATCCAACTCGCAAGTCAGAGGGGATGCCGCTTCATTATATAACAACAATAGTTTAACATTTACATTTCAAATACTGTATTGTATTAAATGTGTCTTGATCATTTACAATGGAAATAGAATTGTTATTTTAGAGAAGACGTCATACAGCGGGGCCCCAGGCTTGAGTCACTGCTATTTGCTGCAGATGACGGAAGCCCCTGGAAGCAGCTGCGTCATTCTGGACGCTTCTCGGATAACCCGGCATCCGCTCGTCAGCACTGCCAGAGCTAAAAAAGAGGATAAAATTTTTAATTTGTAATGACCCGCTTTAACCGTACTCAAAAGTAAAAAATATTTTTAATTGAACACAAAATCAATCTATCGAGGGATACTGACTTAAACCAGGTCGCAGAACACTGACAATATATGACATACAATTAGCTGATAATAGTGATATTTACATTTTATTATTTTTGTCATACGTGTTTTTGCAATGTTTTGTAAAAGGAACAACTCTCAGTTATCACTTAATATCAGTACGGTTTAAAGGTTTTCATTAAAGCAAAAGTGGTGGCAGCTATAGCTGCCAGGAATTCCACAGAGACACACAGCTGCCCATAGACGTGGACCCGGAGAGCGTGAGCTGCTGCTTGACCGAAGATCGGAAGCTGAAGACCAAGGTTGAGCGTCGCGCCCTCCCTACAGCCAGGGCCATCTTAACAGTATTATAGTTCCCCGGGCAAAGTAGTGCACTAGGGCCCCTACTTACACAACCACTCACAGGAATGAAAAAGTAAATGATCGATAAAATTAAACATTTATTGGTGGGTGGACCAATGGCCCAGTGGACCAATGGCCCAGCGCTACCCACTGGGCCATTGGACCAATGGCCCAGTGGGTAGCGCTGTCGCCTCACAGCAAGAAGGTCTCGGGTTCGAATCTCGGCTCGGGTGCTTTTCTGTGTGGAGATTACATGTTCTCCCTGTGTCCACGTGGGTTTTCGCCGGGCACCCCAGTTTCCTTCAACACTGCCAAAAAGTGCTGCTGCACGTTTTGTCAGTTCAGAGATTGGAAAGTCCAGAACAGGAAGGAATGTTTCAACCTTGAACTTTTCACTTTTACTGAGAAATTACTCTTCTTCTGATCCGGCGCAGTGGCCCAGTGGTTAGCGCTGACGCCTCACAGCAAGAAGGTCCCGGGTTCGAATCTCTCGGCTCGAGTGCCTTTCTGTGTGGAGTTTGCATGCTCTCCCCGTGTCCGCGTGGGTTTTCGCCGGGTACTCCGGTTTCCTCCCACAGTCCAAAAGCATGCTCCTGGATAGGTTGATTGGCTCGCAGACTAAAATTGTCCCGCAATGCCCGGCGATGGACTGGCGTCCCGTCGTCGGGTGTATTCCTGCCTTACGCCCTGTGTTTCCGGGATAGGCTCCGGCTCACCGTGACCCTATATATAGGATTAAGCGGTTTCAGATAATGAGATGAGATGAGATGATCCGTCATATATAGTTAGACGCACACTTCGCTTGTATCCCCGTTATTTCACATCGCAATAATCTGAATCTGGACACCTACTCTTGGCTTTCAGTTAGTATTCACTAAATTATTCTCTAATTTCCTGAAGATAGGTTTTTCAGAGACTCAGGAAGATTTATGGCAACAAGTATGTTCAAATCCTCTGACTGCAGAACCTTACTTGTTTTGTTCACTTTTTCAAGAATGTCTTTCCAAAGAATTGTCAGAAAAATCGTTTTGAGGTTCTCAATTTTCTCGCTCAATGCTTCTGCCTCTTGTCTTGTGTTCACTTCCTGTTCAGTGTCAGCTGATACAGAATCCAGTGCATGTTTAATTTTCTCGAAACCCTCATACAGAGCATGAACAGCATCAAAATGTGACGACCATCTCGTGTCAGACAAACGCTTGACCAAAACATCTTTTCCTAAAGATAATTCCAGAACATTCCATCGATGTGTAGACAAAACCCTGCCGCTTTTACTCCAACCAAGTTCAGGCTGTGTCCAGCACAGGGGACATAGATGGCGAACTCATTCAGTTGATGAATCCGTGCTTGCAATCCAGTATAGCGTCCAGACATATTTGAGGCATTGTCATACGATTGACCACGGCAGTTTGATAATGGAATTTTGATCTCATTAAGGAAATCCACAACAGTGTCTGATAGATTTTTTTTGCTCCATGAGAAAAGATGGGAATGAACTTAATAAAACGTTCCACAGGCTCACAACTTCGAATGTACCAGACAGTAAATGTGAGTTGATCAGTATGTGAGATATCTGGAGTGGAATCCACACTTATTGAATAATACTTTGACTCTTTTATTTCTTCAAGAATAGTACAAAGAACATGTTGTCCCATTAATTCAATACATTCCTCACAAATATTTGCCGATAAATATGATGGGTTTCCCTTTCCTGGATTTCCATACAGTTTGCGATGTTCTTCCAAAAAAGGGTCAAATTCACTCAACAGCTCTAGAATACCTAAATAGTTTCCATTTTTTGTTGATATAATTAGATTTTCTCCACGAAATGGCAAACCTCTGGAGGCAAGAAAGCAAATGACAGAAACCACACGTGTCAACACTCTATGCCAATACTTCTGCTTTGAGGGATGATGTTCAAGTAATAAAGAATTTACACTTCCAGTTTCTTTATGGGGCGGCGCGGTGGCGCAGTGGTTAGCGCTGACGCCTCACAGCAAGAAGGTCCCGGGTTCGAGTCTCTCGGCTCCGGTGCCTTTCTGTGTGGAGTTTGCATGCTCTCCCCGTGTCCGCGTGGGTTTTCGCCGGGTACTCCGGTTTCCTCCCACAGTCCAAAAGCATGCTCCTGGATAGGTTGATTGGCTCGCAGACTAAAATTGTCCCGCAATGCCCGGCGATGGACCGGCGTCCCGTCGTCGGGTGTATTCCTGCCTTACGCCCTATGTTTCCGGGATAGGCTCCGGCTTCACCGTGACCCTATATAGGATTAAGCGGTTTCAGATAATGAGATGAGATGAGATGAGTTTCTTTATGCCGAAACAAATAAGCTGTCATATACTTGCGATGTTCTTCTCCGTTTTCATGTTCTACAATTACATTGCTGTGTTTCCAGTCATTGAATCCTGATATAGCAAAGGGAGAATCTGTCTTGGAAAATAGGTGACATACAAAGAATTATAAACGACCTTGAGATGGTGAATAGAGTAGCCATTCACGTTTTACACACTCGCCATTGAACACATTCTTTGATAAATACCTTGTCTGAGTATTCTCTCCTCCAGCTCCTTTATACACTCTGTATGTGTTTGAAAGGTTGCTATAATGATTCTGACATTATTATGGCCCATTACGAATCCAGAAATCCACTGTGTTAGTATTGTTAATGTTCCATAGCCCCGGATCTGTGTCTCAGATCACAAACTCCTTTTCTGTTATAGATTTGGGTATTTCCTCTTGTGGAATGTCCCCAGCAGCAGGCACAGGTAATGATACCATTGGTATGTTTGCTGGAACCGGGTGACTGGATACAGGTGTGGATGTAGATGTGGATGCTATATCTGAAGAAGCAGTAGTAGTGGCTGATGTTGCATCTATGTTGAACCAAGATCTTAATTTTCGAAGATTGCTCATTTTCTCCTTCTCTGCAGCTCTTTTCCTCTTCTGTGTCCCACTCAAAACATTACGTTTAATTTCTGCTCAAAGGATTATTCACCCGTTCATTATCTTTAGTAAAACACATGCTAAATATATATTTTCCCATAACATCCTTGTTCTTCACACATGCCACTGGACAGCTGCGGTGAATCTCTTCCGCTGCCCAAGACTTGAATCCACACCAGCACGTGTCTTCTCTTGTGATTATGTTTATTAATCCTGCACAACACAGCATCCGCGTATTCGCGCACAGCCACATCAACTTCCCCCGCACCCCTTACTTTGTCTCCCGCTCGACTGAGGCGTGTCTGCAAGGATGGGCGTGGCCAGCTGTACGTGGGGCTTGTGAATGCTAATGCATCAGCACTGTTAATTAGTTTTCACTTTAATATGCGCGGCATGTATACGTGCAAATCAACTCATCAGTTGACACTGGCTACATATAGTATTTACTTATTTATTTATTGACAGCAAGTTACAACATACATAGATTAGCGTGGAGCCCCCTATGCTCGTGGGCCCCCTGGGCAACTGCCCAGCATGTCTATGCGTTAAGAGGGCACTGCCTACAGCGAGCGAGAGGGTGGTGGACATTGAGCGGCCAGTGGTGACGGTGACTCCTGACCCAGCCTCCTCACCAGCTGTCCATGCCCCGGACTTCATCTCACCAGTGCATAGGCTGTGACGTCCACGATTGTTACTTTAACCACACAATTTAGTTTGAAGCAGTCGCGTACAGTCAAATATTGGATGTTACATTTTTATTTTTAATGTTGTATTAATTTAATTTGCCGGAATACTTTAAA
>JAZEWT010000001.1:44417287-44427479 GCA_036362905.1 Mordacia mordax
GAGACAGAGCACCCACCCCCCACCCCGGGGCGCCCCGCTTCTGCGCCCTGGTTCCACGTCACACCGACGGGAGAGCTGACGCCCCTGCAGGATGAACTCCGTTCAGACCATCCTCATTCAGGTAAAGCACGCGCTGCTGTTGTTCTGTGCCATTTGTTGTTGTTATTTTCTCTTTCGTAAGTCACGTGTGCCATCTGCAACATCTTCACTCTGTGGATAACAGAGCAGCGACCCTCACCAAACGCAGCGGCGCTTTGAAAATCTTTGGAAGGACAGATACAGTAATTCGGATTAATTTGTTTACATGTTCAATATCGGGTTTAGAGACACTGTTGTGCATGCGTGTATACCTGTGTGCGTGCAAGCCTTTGTGTGTGAGAGCCCAGTCTTGGCAGGGTGGTTGGTAGAGTTTGCTGCACCATTTTCCAGAGTTGGGACGCTTAATTTACTGGTCGAGCTCCACGGGATTTTGTGCCTGAACCTGCCGTGGCTTCTCCCACGCGGCGAGCACACAACCCACTGAGATCTTCGTAAAGTGAGTGCCAATATCAGCAGCACATGGGAGACAAATGAGGCTGCGTGTGGTGTTGACCCCACTCATTTCCTATGCTACATTATTAGGTATTTCCGGCATCACTGGCCACTGAAGCCCTCTGTGGGGGGCTTTAAGGGGGAAAAGTTATTTTCCTTGCAGTTTGTGTTTAGGTTCCCGTTAAATTTGCTGGATACAGGCAGTATGATTCCATAGGCTACAGCGAGCCAAAAGTGGAAATGAACACTCTGATAACCTGAGTAAAACATGAGCCTTTGACTGCCTCTAATTTGTTAACAACTTGAAATATTAGTCAGTACCCGTCCTGGTTGATATTACCAGTATCACATTGTGGGAAGTCAAAAATGTTTGAACGGTGCACACGCTGGCCCCCGTCACATTAATAAGTATTCCCACCACTTAGGGCAACAGATGAAGCGCTGCTCATTTATTATTTGAGCTTGAGGATATTTTTACTTCGGGTGGCATGCTGGCTCAGTGGGTGGCGCAGTGAGTAGCGCTGTCATCTCACAGCAAGAATGTCCTTAAATCGATTCCCGGCTCGGATGCCTTTCTTTGTGGAGTTTGCGTTTTCTCCCCGTGCCTGCGTGAGTGTTTGCCGAGTACTCCGGTTTTTTCGTACCGTCCAAAAACACGCTGCTGCCGAGGTTAATTGGCCTGCTGATTAAATTGCCCCCAAAAAGTGTGCACTGCGATGCACTGGCATCACATCCTGGGTATTCCCTCTGTCTTGCACCTTCTGTCGGTCAGGATAGGCTCTGGTCCCCCTTGCGACCCTGTTCAGGATTAAGTAGATATAGATAATGAATGAATGTTTTGAATTTTTGATATTTGCGTGATGGGCGGCACGGTGGCCCAGTGGGTAGCGCTGTCGCCTCACAGCAAGAAGATCCCGGGTTCGAATCTCTCGGCTCGGGTGCCTTTCTGTGTGGAGTTTACATGCTCTCCCCGTGTCCGCGTGGGTTTTCGCCGGGCACTCCGGTTTCCTCCCACAGTCCAAAAAGCATGCTGCTGCATAGGTTAATTGGCTCGCAGGCTAAATTGCCCCGCAGTGCCCGGCGATGGACTGGCGTCCCATCGTCGGTATATCCTTGCCTTGCGCCCTGTGTCTGCCGGGATAGGCTCCGGCTCACCGTGACCCTGTATAGGACTAAGCGGTTTCAGACAATGAGATGAGATGAGATATTTGCGTGACTACCTTGGTGTGATGTGATTGTGGGCAGCAATCTGGTCACAAGTGTGCTTGAGTCAAGATTTGTGTGCAGGCAGCATTCAAACCAAAGACATTTTGTGACTATTTTTCCGTAATGAAATTAAGGGTCATATGTAGCTTCATAACATTTGACCCTGATGGCTTGTAAAGACCTTCTTGGGCCTGGCACCAATTTGGTCACAAGTGTGCTTGCGTTAAGACTTGTGTGCAGGCAGCAGTCAAACCAAACAAAAACATTTTGTGGCTGTTTTTCTAGAATTAATTGAAGGGTCATATATAGCTACGTAACATTTGACCCTGATGGCTTGTAAATACCTTCTTGGGCCTGGCACCATTATATGTAAGTGATCAGTACGTGGAAGTATTGTAAACAATAATTTGCTTAAAGACAAACCATTCAGGTGTATTTTACACGATTGGTAGCATCAACGTTTTAAACATCGTGTACTGCCGGGCAGGTGCTATCGATCGCGCGGTAATTGTAGCAGCCACTTTCTGTACAATGTCTGTGCTGTTTGTGTGGGCTACCGACAAATATGCCTTTGCTGTGGGAATCCATAAGCCCCCAATTACCGAGGCTGCTGTGCATGGTTGGTAGACTACGAATTGCATTAAACGCTTCCTATGAGACAATTGGGATGATTTGTGCCGTTGCCTTAATGTTGAAATTGAATTCCTTTGGCACAGAACGTTACGTCGGTCGCCGTGTGGCCCGGCGGGCTTCTTAAAGGAGTGGACCTTGTTCTGGAGAGCATTGGCTCTCAGTAATGATGTTCTCATCAATGTGTTAGTTTGGTCACCTTAGACGAGGGGCGGCGCGGTGGCCTAGTGGTTAGCGCCGACGCCTCACAGCAAGAAGGTCCCGGGTTCGAATCTCTCGGCTCGGGTGCCTTTCTGTGTGGAGTTTGCATGCTCTCCCCGTGTCCGCGTGGGTTTTCGCCGGGTACTCCGTTTTCCTCCCACAGTCCAAAAGCATGCTCCTGGATAGGTTGATTGGCTCGCAGACTAAAATTGTCCCGCAATGCCCGGCGATGGACTGGCGTCCCGTCGTCGGGTGTATTCCTGCCTTACGCCCTGTGTTTCCGGGATAGGCTCCGGCTTCACCGTGACCCTATATAGGATTAAGCGGTTTCAGATAATGAGATGAGATTAGTGAATAACATGCATAACACACTAGGTGTAATATAGACGTCAAGAGATGTATTAGGGTGGATTTTTGTTGGAATTTAATGATTAAGGGAGAAGTAATATCTATTTAGTGGGTCAGAAAGCTGGAAATCAGCCATGCGACTACAAAGGGAGCGTCCCACCATTGGGTATGACTGCATACAGAGGGTTATTGAAGTGTTAGTGTGAGAGGGCAAGCAACGTTAAAGTCAAGAATTGAACTTGGCAGGATAATAATGGTTTAATCAGGAAGAGGGCATTGTGATGTTTGGGGACACGTGCAGATTGAAGTAGAACAAGTCAATGATGCCATGTTCCAACGGCCAATTAACAAACGAGCCATCCCATGTAAACATTGTTAAAATAAAGCACTTTAACATGGGTTGGCATTACCAGTACCTGCTTAATCATGTGCAGGGTCTTGTGGGGCCAGAGCCTATCCTGGCAAACATAGGGCGTCAGCAGGCCAATTAACCTTGGCACAGCAGTATCACGGTTTTTTTTACTGTGGTAGGAAACCAGAGTACCCAGTGAAAACGCACGCGGACACCGGGAGAATGCAAACTCCACAAAGAAAGGCACCTGGGTCAGAAATACATCCCAGGGCTTTGTTATTGTGATGTGGCATTGCGACTCCGCTGCATGACCGCGCCGCTCATATTCAATATAGTTTCATGAAACTAAAACACGCAATCGCTCTCGTCTGGCCCCAGGGGGGAGGTACAGAGGGAAGGAGGTGGAGTGGATGGAGGAGATGAAGGGGACCGAGTGGACATATATTTGTTCATGGGCGGCGCGGTGGCCCAGTGGGTAGCGCTGTCGCCTCAGCAAAAGAAGGTCCCGGGTTCGAATCTCGGCTCGGGTGCCTTTCTGTGTGGAGTTTGCAAGTTCTCTCCCCGTGTCCGCGTGGGTTTTCGTCGGGCACTCCGGTTTCCTCCCAGAGTCCAAAACACATGCTGCTGCATAGGTTAATTGGCTTGCAGACTAAATTGCCCGCAGTGCTCGGTGATGGACTGGCGTTCCATCGTGGGTATATCCCTGCCATGCGCCCTGTGTCTGCCGGCATAGGCTCCGGCTCACCGTGACCCTGTACAGGACTAAATGGTTTCTGACAATGAGATGAGATATTTGTTCCTGATCATTACTTAACCAAAAACAAAAATTACGAATCCTTAGTACTTACTGCACCGTCAACTTCATTTCCACAGACGGGTTATGAATACCGTTTGCAGAGCACACAAAAGGTGTGACTCCATTAGCAATAATTTGACACCATCTGCCCTGGTCTTCCCCGACGTGATCATTGTGGTATGAGGCTCATAGCAAAATCAGCCTCAAATCGTGGGGGAGGAGGTTAATTGTTATTTATTTTCTCGGCAAATGAATTAATCCTGCACGTGTAACTCAATTTCTGATTGAAACGCACATGGCATGCACTCATTACAATTGGGTTTTACACTGCATAAAAACACTGAAGGTGTTGCTTGAGTTTTTAGTCACGACAGGGCAGTCTCACAGGCTGAAATAAACATGCTGAAATATATAAAAGCGAATTTCAAGTCGCATGAGCCTTTCCATAATAAACAAGTGTAGCAGGTTGTGCTATGCATATACTCTGCTAATATACACTGCAACTGCTGAAGGAATTCACTTGGCATGTTAGCATTTACTCCACCTCTTATGAATAATACAGGGCCTTCTGTTACTCATTTCTCCATTTATTTAAAAGCTAGTGTGCACCTTTTGCTGATGTGGCACTTTTGATTCTATCTCTTCTTCAAATGTAACATTTACTTTCACAGACATTTAAATTCCAGGCATGCACGATAAAATCGTGGTCGCCATGACAGGTCACAAACAACGACCTCTGTTTGATTAATCAATTCATATTGGCTCTTTAGGCTTGCAATCCACGCTTTGGCTCTCGCTATTTAGAATAAAAATTCGTCTTGTTTTGCAAATTAACACTAAACGATGTGAGTATGTTACATCCTCATTATAAATCCCCGCTTAATCCAGTACAGGATCGCGGGAGGCTGGACTCTATTCCGGCAGACAGAGGGCACAAGGTAGAGTTATACCCAGGATGTGACGCCAGTACATCGGAGGGAGAATGTTGCATATTTCATCAAATGGGACAGTAAAAAAAAAACCCCACAAGAAACGACACAAAGGAGACAATAAAAGCATGACAGAAAGAGAACCTATTTTTTTATTTGAATCCTAGCCCCATATGTTGTCAATTCATCACGTCTCAAGTGGGGGAGTAAGTAATTCTTTAATTTCATATAGTCATGCATCATCGATATTGTGTTTATATTTATGCACATTACAACATATTATGTAACCCAGGTGACATATATGTGGCTCACAATTGGAACCCGGTGCGTTCAAATCTTATTCCAACCCTTCATTTTTCTGGGGGCGGTTAAAATAAGCACTGATCTGTGCTCGTGCATTTTTTAATAATCCCAGAGATAGGCAGGGTTGCATCTTGTCACCACCAAAGTACTCATTGGTAAAAACCTTTCATTGCGTCACGAGACAAGCAACAGCAGCATCAACAACGCCGACTCAACTAAGTGCCTGTTTTTAAACGGGCCAACAGCGAATCGGTACGATTTGGATGTTGCTGTTAACATCACTATCTGGGGCTCATCAAATTTGCTTTTGGCAGAAATGACCTCGGGAATTGTTGCGTCTTATCCTACATCACCAACCACATTCACCTCTGCTTCCGTTAGACTCAGCAGTGTCACCATCGCTGTATTACAGGGCTGTATGCACGCAATAAGCCATCAACAGCTCTCTGCGCTGTCGTTTGTCAGTTTTGCTAACACATCCGTTACAATATGGTAACACTTGGTTATAAATGAAAGTTCCAGTCATTCTTATTGTATGTCGTATAGAAGATGCATTGCAGTACGTGCCAGTACAGAAGGAAGGACCTGCCGAGTGCTAATCGGCGGGCGTGAGAAGAGTCTGTGCCGAGCGTGTCTTGTGCTGTACACCTGCAAATTGGTCTACGAGTTCAATTGCACTTCTGTATGCAATATCTACAATGTACATTTCCACAAAATTGAGCACATTTAATGCGGTAAATATGGGTACATTAATAGCACAGGCGTACTTAGTCTCTTTAAAATGAAAGCACTTATATAGTTCAGTCTCTTTAAAATAAAAGCACTCATAGTTTAAAGGGCGGCACAGTGGCCCAGTGGGTAGCGCTGTCGCCTCACAGTAAGAAGATCCCGGGTTCGAATCTCGGCTCGGGTACTTCTCTGTGTGGAGTTTGCGAGCTCTCGCCGTGTCCACGTGGGTTATCGCCGGGCACTCCGGTTTCCTCCCACAGTCCAAAAAACATGCTGCTGCATAGGTTAATTGGCTTGCAAACTACATTGTCCGCAGTGCTCGGTGATGGATTGGCGTGCCATCGTGGGTATATCCCTGCCATGCGCCCTGTGTCTGCCGGGATAGGCTCCGGCTCACCGTGACCTTGTACAGGACTAAGCGGTTTCTGACAGTGAGATGAGATATAGTGTGGAATGATGACAGGACAAGACTGCTAGTATAGCAGGCGTTAGTTAAAATACGTGAAGGAGTAACAGATGTGTGAAGCGGAAGGTGATCTAAACTCACTATTCTCAAGCGGTGTGTTGCGACCCGTCAGTGGGCCGTGAACGCCATTTAGTCGTCCCAGCAGACCATACTCAAGTGCGTCTTGAGGTGCACATGGTTGAGAACCGCTGCTCTAAACAACACTAACGATACAAATATTAAGTCACTCGTTTGAGTTTTTGTTGAGTGTGACCAGAGATTTCACATCGTGCACTTTACAAGCAAACCAAACGGGAATGTTTACGAATTACCCTTGCCATGATTTGGTGAATTGTTACAGTGCAGGCCACAATTAATTTACGTATCAAACCTCTGTGTCTGTTCTTGTGGTTCACGTAAAGTTTCGTGACGTATCTGTAGTGCTGGAAACATGGAGGTATGTGAAATCATTCTGACACAATCAATGTTATGTCTTGTGTAAAAAAAAAAAATCTGACGATTAAAATTCATGCTAATTAATGAAATTGTAATGTTCTCTGTGTTTCAACTAGTGCTCCTCAAGTTTTATGAATCACAAATATAAAACGTCTGGTACTTAACCAAATCCTGCCAGCGTTTCACCAGAGTCTAACTCGCATGATAGAAGGGGACAGCACACTGCAGTCAGCCCGTGGCCTGGGGATTTGTCTGAGATGCTGCTCATAAATTGTTTATGCCGAGCACACAAGGCAAATGGGCAGGTGTAGATGTGCATAACGCCTGCAAGAGACAGATGTCTAGTGTGTGCAAGACACTCGTTTAAAAGACAATGTCCCAAAACATCCCAATTCAGCACCCTTGAGACAGACTATTTTCCTGGATAAATATTTTAATATTGGACCTCTTCACCATCCCATTGTGGGTTTGGGATCTCTAAACAAAGTGCCATCTGGACAAATTTTGTATCATTAAAGAGGCCAGGTTTAATAATGAGTCAATAGAAGAGATGAGTTTGGGACTGACATAGGACATTGGTATTACAACTTCGTCAACAAGTGGCATAATGTTGTAGTTTCCATTTTAATCACCATCATTATTAATACCCGCTTAATCCTGTACAGGGTCGTGGGGGGCCGGAGCATATCCCGGCAGGCTGAGGGTGCAAGGCGAGGCTATACCCAGGATGTGACGCCAGTACATTGCAGCTCAATTGGGGGGGAGGCAATTTACTCAGCAGTCCAATTAACCTTGGCAGCTGCATGTCTTTGGACGATGGGAGGAAACCGGAGTTTCCGTATTGCTGATATGAAATCTAGAGAGGCTGAAGTACACGGTTCGATGGCTGCAGCCCAGGTGAATAGACATTAATGTGATGCAGTTGGGTCTGGTGGTACTTTAAGCACCGATTGTCGGACGGGTATATTTAGCTTTCACTCAGGCATCTTTAAAAAATAATGAGTTTCTTTCGGAGTATACGTACTAAATTTTAACCAAGGCCAGATTATTAAAATTGATAAAATTTCATTTCTAAATGAATTGTAATCGAAAAAATACATCTCGAACAACGGTCTAAATGTCCCCAACGAATGTTTTTACGTGATAAAAACATTGGATGCAACTCGAAGCTTCAGCAGAAAAGCACAGAAATAGTAGCATTTCAACTGCCACAGGAAGCTGGTGTCTTGCCCGTGCTCTTATTTACACGCACCTGCACGAGTAGAGATTTTGAATGCAGTTTATTTGCATACAGCTGATGGCAGCTGTTTCAATCGAGGCAGCTATGCACCAGAAAATGCGTACGGCATGTGGAAAGCTGGTTATATATCTCTCGACAATATCGGCTTGTTGTGCGTTTTTCTTTAAAATGCTCACAGCCTCATTCTTCAGCAACGCCGATTGCGTCGTCAGAAGCTGCAAACATTTCTCCACAACCAAAGAACGGGCGCCACTAAAATTAAAGCACCAGGCCCATCTGACAATAAAAAATAAAGAAATAAATACACATCACTCAGGCGGAGGAGCCGAGTGGCCCCTGAGCTGCCTCGTGCATAATTTACACCGTTCGGCTGAATATTACATTAGGTGACATGAAATCAGCGAGGCGGAACAGGAACCTGCATCGCTAAAGCGACACGTGGAGGGCAATGGAGCATTCTTCTTCTTCTCCTCCTCCTCCTCCTCCTCGGGTGCAAGCTCCATAATTAATCCGGCTGCCGGCGCCGTACACCGGCGCTCCTAACGATGGCACCCGGAGTGGACCACACGCGGCCCCCAAGCCTAGCGAGTGATGCCGCCTCTGCCGCCGCCGCGATGCACGGGGCAGCCGCTCTGCCAATTGCCCCCACGTCCACGGGAAGGAAACATCTCGCCTGCGAACCCGTATGCGCCTGCTCTAATGGTGCTGCTGACGTGGCGATTCATCGTTGGATCGAGCGCAGCAAATGTTCACGGTCACAGCAGGTGTTTCGGAGTGTGCGAGCTGCAAGCGATTGATGGTGACGCTTTGAGCAGCTCGTGCGTGCGGGGCTGAAGGGCCTGCGATGCCCACTGCCACTGGAGGCTCACAAACATTTGATGTGAATCAAATGGCAATGACATTGTGAAGGAGTTTAATGCCTAGCTGCCAAGTGTTTACTTAGCTTCATGGACCAGTCTCTTTGTTGGATCAGCTGAACATAATGCAACGCAGAGGTTAGCAAGATGTGCTCTTGAATTGACACTGGAAGGCCTACATTGTCACTTTTGGGTTTTTGTCCCAACAAAACTAGTGTTGTGCAATGATACCGGGTGGCCCGAATAACAAATACTTCTGTCGCCTCTTTCCCACCAATGGCAAGACAGCTATGCCATCATACCAAGATGTTGGATCGTGACGCTTGTGGGCATTGTGCCCAATGCTGCAGCACAGATTCAAAATGCAGTGAAACACCTCAATTGCAATGAACCTTTAGCAATTGCAACGAACCCTCAGCAATTGCAAGGATTACGGGCATGTCCGGTAATCCTTGACAATGCTTCCTCTTCTTCATGACCACCTCTATGCGTTATTATCACTGAGTGGCTGTTAGCCCACCTCTACTTATGAATAAATACATTCGGAGGAAGGCTTCAACGTTATAAATCAATATTATTTGCAGCCAGCTAAATCAATGTAGCAAAATGTTTAAAATGTTATGGAAGCATTCGTATTTCTTTTGTGGGTAATGAAAACAATGCATTTTAGAATAGCAAATAAAAAACCTAGCATTAGATTTGCCCTAGCGCCAATCTAACACCGTTTATAATACACGAATCATACACGCCACGCAGAGTAAATATTTGCGCTAAAGACATTGATATTGAACCGGAGCGCCTATACTCTTCGTGCAAATTTATCAAATCCCCGAACCCATGAATAAGGAATGGGATCGCACTCGTCTGTGTTCCCACTTCGTAATCTTGATCCCATGGTATTTTTCCCGCGTTCCTGCCACTGCCTGTGAGTTTGGAGAAAACGGAACGGAGCCGTGAATCACGAGATTAACTGCGAGACCCGCGTGTCCCTGCAGATGACGGGAGTCACGCCTGAACAAAAAAAAAACTCGAAACGTGGAAGGGGTTCCGCCGTTCGTTAATAGGCACGTTAAGAAAGCATTAGGGCGGCACGGTGGCCCAGTGGTTAGCGCTGTCGCCTCACAGCAAGAAGGTCCCGGGTTCGAATCTCTCGGCTCGGGTGCCTTTCT
>JAZEWT010000001.1:44434241-44457865 GCA_036362905.1 Mordacia mordax
ATATCCTTGCCTTGCGCCCTGTGTCTGCCGGGATAGGCTCCGGCTTCACCGTGACCCTGTATAGGACTAAGCGGTTTCAGACATTGAGATGAGATGAGATAAATGAACAAGAGAATGTACCCTGTCAAGGCTGACAGGGTATCTGTCCTCGATTTCGCCACCAGCGCCTGCATCCCGGTCGGACGGAGCGCTTTGATCTTTGCCCACGGAAAGGTGGCGCACGAGCATGCGGTGTATTTCACATGAAAGACGAAGATCAATTAATGTGGCACTCATCTTGGCGAGAGCTATCCTGCAGCTCAGAGGGTTCAGATACCGTCTAATGGAACAAAGGAGTCGTGAGATCCATAATTGCTATGCAGATCACAAGCCGGGAGCAGAGTTTTTTTTCTTCTAAATTCTGTCGGCCGAAAAATAACAGCAGGCATTAATTAGTGACTAATTCACCTGTGTATTATTACGTGTGCACTCAGCAGTTAATAAATAATCCCTGCAGGATTGTGAAAAATTATCAACTGCAGGGAGAGAGGATGCTGCTAATTTAAATGATAAATAGTCGAACAAAGGCAAAGCTGTTGCTTTATACATGTGCTATATTAAATTCACAGCAATTGCAAATTGATGAGAAAATTACTGTATGAATATAGTTTGGAGGCCTTGCTGTCATAGGCAATGGGTCTTGTGGAGCCTGCCTCTGGGATAACATACAATATAATTTAGTCCCGACAAGATTAAATGTTTTCATATGTTGTCCATACAATTGGGGTGAGAATGACCGATGATACTTGGAAGCGGGTGATGCTTATATTAAAGGTTGTTGCTTTGTGTCCGATTTAAATTTTGTGTTATCGTTTGGGGTTTGATAAATTATGGTGGTGTCGCTGCCCTCATACGCCGTTTGGAGCTTTGTTTTGAAACCAAACATTTGAACAAAGTTTCACATATCCATCAAAACAGGGAGATTGCCACTTTATGCATAGCTTGGCATGTCCAGCTATCTGCTATTTTTTTGCGCAGACAAAATATACACAATTAAGGGCTTTTGTTGCAACTTCAAAATTAATACATTTGCTACACATAGCCTATTCAATAATGAGAAATACGCATGTTTTTACGTTTGTACCTGAACCTCCGACATTTACAATCCAACGCAACATTCAACATAATGACGCCATTGTCGCCAAAGCTATTAATGCCACCACCCTGCACCAACTCTCTCTATCAAACATCCACCTGCTGCTGCAGTACGCGTGAAACATCAGCTCCGCGATCTGTGCCAACCACCTCCCATCCTCCTGTCATGACTGCTCCATAGCGTCTACACTACTCACCTTCCAGCTCCTCCTCCACGCTCGTGCTTTGCTTCTCTTGTCTGCTAATGAAATTCTCAGCAGCCATCTCAGACACCTGCGCTCAAATTACTGACAACACCCGAAACAGAAACGAAGCATACTGCACACCCTAGCCCACTAATCCCAAACAACCATGAATTGGTTGAAAATCAGACAAGAACATTTTTAAAAAACGAGCTTCGACATTTACAACAATCACTTCTGAACATGGATGTAAGTAAACAGAGATCCAACGAGCCACAGCAAAATCATAGAAATAAGACGATCCCGAAAGAGCAGTTTTTGAAAGCAATCAACTTACTTTGTGTTCAAGTTGCTGAGATAGGTTCCAGCTCTCTAATCCACACAGCGATGCTTTGTAATCTCTGTTGTGGTCAAAATTGGTTTCTGCAGCCCATAAGAATCGTACCCTGCTAAAGCAAAGCACCCGCTGACCTTCATCTTACATATCCCTGCATTGTGGGCATCACTGCCTAAGCGCATGAAGTCCGCTACCGACATGAATCCTCTCTCAAACTGGGACGTGCAATCTGACCGCCAGAGCACCATTGATAACTAGCACCATGAGTGCTGTTTTGGGAAAAAGCAGTGGTTGGCCTCAGTGCCTAAGACCAATAACAGCTGCAAGACCCCATCCAAAGCCCTGAACAGCGAATGTGCATTGAAGAGTCCAAGCTAAACTGATGTGTATGTTAATTGTGCACATTGTCAAGGGGGAGGCAGATGATACCTAGCGATCTCTCTCAGCCGGTGCATACTCAACATGCCTCTGTTCTGGTGCAGATTGCTTTGCGGTGTCGATCGCTGGAATTTTGCCATGGGACCACGCGGTATGCGCACCGTTTCATCGCAGCGAATGATTGCGGAGCGACGAGCATTGCACGCGTCAGTGTACAAGACGCGTACGTCGTGATGCTGTTACGTTGACAGTTGCGCACAACACAATTCGGAACGAGTCGAGACATTCGTTCGTAACGCTGCGGCCTTCGTGTGCTTATAAAGAGGGCACCGCATTGCATTGTCGACGAATGTGTTGAGTGTCTTTGTTACGTGCAGAACTGCACAGGGTTGTAAAAAATGCTCCATGAATTATGTCAATGAATTACATTCTAGGGCGGCGCGGTGGCCCAGTGCTTAGCGCTGACGCCTCACAGCAAGAAGGTCCCGGGTTCGAATCTCTCGGCTCGGGTGCCTTTCTGTGTGGAGTTTGCATGCTCTCCCCGTGTCCGCGTGGGTTTTCGCCGGATACTCCGGTTTCCTCCCACAGTCCAAAAGCATGCTCCTGGATAGGTTGATTGGCTCGCAGACTAAAATTGTCCCGCAATGATGCCCGGCGATGGACTGGCGTCCCGTCGTTGGGTGTATTCCTGCCTTACGCCCTGTGTTTCCGGGATAGGCTCCGGCTCACCGTGACCCTATATAGGATTAAGCGGTTTCAGATCATGAGATGAGATGAGAATTACATTCTAAAGCTGCAAGTATTCGGCTGTAACGCTGTACTATGAGAAATAATCACAATTGCTCTTTTGGGATAGCCGTATCGAGCGCTTCTCCTCCTGTTGCGGGGTTGTCCCCCCCCTCCCCTCTTTACGTTGGAGGCTTTGGAAAGCAATCATCGAGCCGTGAAAACCTACATCAGTACAATAACTGTAACATTTGAAAATAAGAATTATTTTTAGGCACTTCTAATTCCAGTAGCTACTATGTCGAGGCAAATTGTACAAAATCTATCCGACGAAATACTATCCACTGGTTAAGCAGTGAATTACAATTTATTGTCAACATAATATGACAGTAACCTATGCAACAATGGATTAATGTTCTTATGTATGAGCCATTAGTTCCCGTATTTTCAGTGCTCAGGGTTAGAGCGATGGAACCCCAAGGTTATCCAAGTAGAGATGAGTGAAATTGATTTACTGCATGGCAGAAGAGTCGGTCAGTATCAGTCCCCACTGAATCCTGTACAGGTTCGCGGGGGGCCAGAGCCTATCCAGTCAGACGTAGGACGCAGGACGGGGCCATACACATGATGTGACGCCAGTACATCGTAGGGCACTTTTTGGGGGGCAAATTACAATTAACCCAGGCAGCAGCGAGTCTTTGCATGGTGGGAGTAAACCGGAGTACCCGGAGAAAATCCACGCGAACACGTGGAGAACACGCAAACTCCACACAGACGGGCACCCGAGCCAGAGAATCGAACCCAGGCCCTTCGTTCCGTGAGGCGACAGCGCTACTCACTGCGCCGCCGCGCCATCCACATGGCAGAATAGTGATTTTTAGATTGGCATTCAGGCAAGCATCTGTATTAAGAGAGGACGTCTAAACAATTCTCTCATCGACCCAACCTACCGTGATTTAAACATTACAGCTGAAATCTCAGACATGAATAACAAAGAAAGCAGAATTTTAATGCAGTTTAAATGACAGCAAAGTATATATATAATTCCGAGAGATAATAATACATAATATAAATTTTCGCATAGCATGACATATCGTGCCTCATTGTGTTTGATAAACAATAAATCTTAAAGAAATATGACGATAAATTTGATTTGTTGCCTAATAATAATTAATACTGCTCAATCTGGCAGTCGATATATATGAATTTAGGCAGTGCACTGCTCAGTTATGCAGTCAGTATCATGCAAAATCATTCCATGTCCCCGGTATTGTGGGTTGCCAAATGCCTCTCTAATCATTGTACTGATATAGTTTTCAACGGCTCGATGCATGATGATTGCTTCCAAAAGCTGCACTTTCGGGATAGCCGCGTCGATCGCTCCCCCTCTCTCCTTCGTTACGTTTCGCTTCACACGTTGGAGGCATCTTCAGGCACGCTGTGTGTGTCACACGTATGACTCCTATTTATATGTACTGATGAAGGTACTATGTATATGTTAAATCCATTCTGCAGCGTTGCTGTCTTCCAGGAACAATGGAAGAAGGGCGGGGGTCCATTTGCAAGGGTTCCATTATCTTGCTCGCATATTAGACTCACATGAACCAAATCCAATACCGCCTCTGCGCAGGGGACACAAAGCTGTATTTCTGCGCTGGTGGGAAAGAGGGAAGGAGCGATGCGGGTGTCGAGTGCGCGACAGCGGAGACAAAGAGAGAGCGATGAGCCAAGTGGTGACGGGTGAGCACTTAAAGAGGAGCGAGTCCCGGGAAGGCGGCGTGGAGTCTGCTCTTACGCGAGTGTGCGCGACGCGTTAGCGCGGACTGTAAGCGCTATGCGTGGCTGAGCGAGTCAGCGGACCTCGTGGGCGCTCGTGAGTCGCGAGCGAACGAGAGCTGCAACTGCGCTCGGGGAGTTAACGCTGGTTGTGCGTGAGGACGTGAGTGGTCCCGTGATTATCGGGGGGTGTTCTATGGGTGTGCTCGGTAGGCGAGCGTGTATCGAGATAACGCCCAGGAGGGATGGGAGCCCGTTGTTACGCGCATCATGGGCGCTAGAGTGGTGGAGGCAACTGGGTTAGCGGAGCACGGAGTGCAGCGAAGCAACAATGTGACTTTGCACTACAGCTGTTAGCAAACAACTATGAATACTGCCACGGCGCTGGAGAGGGTGGGTGGACAGCACCGTGCCCGGCCGCCTTTGTTTCCCTCGAAGTGATGTTTACACACCGCACCATGTACTCATTTAAGACTGAGTCGACTTAAATGAGGTCCAAGACCGGTTCAGAAAATCGTCGCTAGCATTGGCCGCGAGCAGGTACGGATCTCGCTGAGTTCGTAGTGCAGCCCCACCATGCTGACGAAACCCACACCCACCTTGGGAGCGAATTTCACAAAATCCACGTTAAAGGTTTGTAGACCGACCTAAATTAAACGACAGCCTGTCTTCTGGAATCCTCACGTTTGTGTCACTGCTCAGTGGGCAAAGCATGTTTTTTGTCTCTAACCTTAAAATATACCCCTCTCCGTGCCGTGAGTCATAGCACTCATGTGCCACGCTGGCCTTCATAGGTGCTACCCGCTAACAGCACTTGACCCTACAGTGTGACAAGGCTATAGGAGATCGTCGTGTTCAATATCTCTGGGAGCGGTGGTGCCGATGGTTAGCGTTGTACTGCACTATGACACCGACTATTCAATTCCCACGCATGGTCAACAACACCAGTGACGATTACCTGAAGCGGACCTCAGTCTCTCTTAGGTCGACTCAGCCTCAAACGAATACCTTGTGCAATGCGCAAAGCCAATCGCAAGGGAGATGAAAGCACTGGAGCGTGCTGCTGGCCACCCAACCCCTCTTGTCCTGTGCCGGTTTCCCATCGCTTGTCCCGCAATTCTGCTAACGCTCTATGGCATGTCGTAATTACATAAATATTCACACAATGGGAGAGCCGTCCATTACACAACACTCTCCACATTGGAAATATTTTATTGCTAACGAAACTTGTTTGGGTCTATGAGTCTCTTAGTTTCATATCGAATTTGTAAGATCGATATCTATATGTTATATACAAAATATTTGTGTTAATTTGAGACGTGGGCATATTTTTTAACGCTTCCCTTCAACTAAATAACAAGAGGCGACGTGACATCTGTAGCTTCCCTCTTCTGAGACATGGCAATAACGAGCCATAGGGTCAAGCTGAGCCTGTCAGTTGTAATAATAAGAATTGCAATTATAGAGCGCTTTTAACCCGAGGGTCACAAAGCGCTGCACACAGCTGCGGAGAGAACGGCACGTCAACAACAACGACATAATAACGGAAAATCAGCAACAATAACGGGTTTTTTTTTTTGGGGGGGGGGTTGGTGGTGGGGGTAGGAGTTGTAGGTGGTGATCTAGATACACGTGCGCGCGTGTTCGGTATTAAATCCCACCAGACAAGTGCTCTTAGAAAGAAATGCATCTTGCAAACGTGATTTACACATATACAAGAATGTAAGCCTTTAATAATAATTCTTTGACAGCGCAATCATGCACAGTAGTGGCTGCTATACGGCAACACAGGCGGTACGAGATGTTTGCAGTGGTTGTCATACGTTGAGAAATGAGTGGAAACTAGTGCGTCTGTGCACGTCGATCTTAACCTTCGTGCGTGGCAATGCGCGTGTGAGTGTACACGTAGATGCGCTGGCGGTTATTCGACTACCTCGAGGCGAACTCAGACTGAAATGGGTGCCTGGTGTAATGTGGAGGAGGAATCGGCAGAAGCCGGCAGTGGGTTCCGGCCACACCACCCCTCACGCGCCATGGCGGGTCTTTGTAGATTTCCACGGACAACACTTGCGCCAAACAATGAAGATAACGTACGTTTGTTTTTGTACCAAAGGGCAGGGAACTAAATGCAATCGCTTCAAAATGAAGTTGACAATGGTTATATGTCACAATGAAACTCCCACTTTCGTTGTTACTTATTTGTTATTTCTTTTAACGTGAAGGTAGTTATTGAACCATAATTTCTCGTGTGCAGGCATTATACAATTTCGCGAGTGACAGTCTCCAATCAGTTACCCTCTCAGCCGAGCGGTCTGGAGCACGTGAAGATAAATGTCTGCAATGTATCCCTTTATCCGTTGCCCGATCCATCTTACGATCCGAAATATTTCAGGTTATATGACGACAGAAATAGTGTGGTAATGTATTCAGGATGCTCTCCGTGGGGCATGGTCGCTGTCGGCTCGCATTAGTCCCCTGTGCAATCTGCTCGTTCTTTCTGTGCGTCCCTGGGACGAGTCTCTCGTCTGACTCTGAGTGTGTGTCGTCTCGGAGCCGTTGCGGCTGGCTCCAGCAGTCAGGCTTCAGAACAGTAGCTCCACACTGCCTTCTGTCAGCAATTCACTCAAGCAGAACATTATTTTTCAATCCAGCCGTGGTATTCTGGAAACCGAGTTTCAAGGTAACGTTGGTTTTGAACCAGGCTATGCGTGACTGTCTTGTGACTGCCAGATAGGAGGCTCAAGATTGTCTTCCGCTAGGACAAGCTTCGTTAGTCTTGTTTCATTGCACTACCATTTGACGCAATAGGATCAGCCATAGGCAGGGATGAAAGTAACGATGGGCACCTTTTTTTTGCCAGCGTAAAAATGATGAAAAAAGAAAAAAGGGGGCCTCTGGTAACATTGCTAAGCAACTTAAAATGCTACTGGTACAGCCATACCGGTATTCCGTACCGGACTATACTGGCTTACTTTCACATCTACCCACAGGTTCGGAACACCGTTTGGCATAAACATTGTTGCAAACGATTTATTGTTGCCCACAAAACCCAAGTTTCAAAGGCGTATGGTTATCAAGTGATTAAGTACTATGCATCAGCTCAGAGTAATTGATATTCATAATCGCCGTACAGGAATGCGAGCGAACCTATATGAATAATAAATAAAGCCGCTGGCATTAAACAAAAACTAATTACCTAAGTGTCATATTGGCATAGAAACGCATTACCAGGAACGTCAATGCGAAATTATGCTCCGGTATATATTGTGTACATGCGGTTTCACGCTTTAAACTAATCATGAACCTAAATTTCAATAAACTGCGGTGGCAAGTCCCCCTCTGCTGGCTTGACAACGGGTTGTACGTGAGCTAGAGCACATGCATGAAGTGTGTGTGCGGGCAAGAACCAGGATGCAACAATTCTTGACAGTTCGCATCTCCATGAGCACGATGAACCCTTAAAAGCGCCTTCTGCTCTAGACACATCATGACAACGAGACGGTGTCCTGGCCAGGACATGCTGTGTGTACATAATGTAACACACCGCAGATGTTGCGGATGTTACAGCAGCAAGCAAGGGAGCCACGCGGCGCGAGCCAGGGAGCGCCACGCGATCAGAGGTGCCTGTGTCTCGGTGCGGCTGTCGGTGCGGGTCAGCGCTGGGTTTCGTGCAGTATCAAGTGGTTACAGGCGTCTCCGAGTCAGTGTGCAGTCCACGTGGTCTCTGTAATTCTGCGCGGTACCATATGGTCTCGCGTGGTTTTATTTCGTTCCCAATCGGTCTACGTGGTTCTTTATAGTAAAAAAAAAAGGTTTTTGTCGTTGAAGTGCCGTTCATGTGTTGTTGTTGACATGCCGTTCTCTCCACAGCCCTGTGCAGCGCTGTGTAACCCTCGGGTGAAGATCTGTATTGAAGCGCAATTATTATTATTATTGTGTCACGTTCCCGTGGCAAATGCCAAAAGATCTGGCTCGGTTCGTGAACCTGGTGGGTTACTCTCGGCTCGAACCGCTCTCGAGTGCCTTACCGGCTCAACCGAACACTAAAGGGGCTGTGCGGCTCACACTGAGCCGGCCGTGCCGAGCCACTTGTGACATCGAGGGGGGTCAGAAGGCATCTCCATCAATCGAGCCAGGGGTCAATGGTGTCGCTCACGTCGGATCAACGTCAACGCTCGGGATGTTGTAACCTAACTGGAGGGCGCATTAAGCCGTGTACGGGAAGGGAAGGAGTGAGGAGGGGGCCGCGTTCACGTTGTTCGCGAGACTCTTCCAGAGCTAGGGATGAGCGAGGAGCTGTGCGGTTCGCTCGGCCCTCTATCGCGATGGCCACGGAAGCGTAGCGTCGGGACATCAGTGAGGTTTTAATCTCTCATGATGAAACGCAGTCGAGGTCACCTAAGCCGGCTGCCATGCAAGGAGATGCTTACTGGGAGCCATAGTATCTCTCTCTGTACGGGTGCCGCACGCGCCATGTCATTCAACATCACCATGATGCTTCACGTGGCACGTGGATTGCCTGTGAGATTATCCCAGTGGATATAGTCTTATCTGCAACATTGACCCCTCACATTATCGATACAAAAGAATTCCACTGTGTATTGCATCGGTGTAACTACAATGTGCAGGGGTATATTCACTGGCTATTGTCTACGATCACCTTTCAGGCCTGCGGCATCGAACGGTCCATCCAAATATAATTTCACGTACCGTATTTGTAATCTATGCACGGTTAAATCGCAATTTAAAGCCAGTTTATGGAGCTAGTTGACGGTGTGAAGTGGTACAAAGTAGTGTGCCACAGGTTCAATGTGGACTTCAGTGGCTCCTCACGACTCCAAACGAAGCAGGCCACTCTCACTCGGGTGGCGCCGCGCCGTTGATTGAATACCTTGGACGGGTGACGGCGGTCACGCCATCAGATGCTCCGCTGCAAGATGGGGCCAATTAGGGTGCGAGCCGCTTCTCGGGAGCGGCGTTTGCCGAGAGCTCAGCACAGGTGCGTTAATGGTATATGTTGCCTCCACTGTTCAATTGGCAATTAATTATCTGCACGCGCGGTCTGTTTATGGGGAAGCCTAACGTGGAAATTTACCATGGAGATGCGCTTCGTTAGTGACTGTAAGCTGCTACTCTCTTGACATTTACAGTACTTAAAATTAAACCTGTAATTGTTTTTAAAGTATTGTGGGTATTTTCTACAACCACAACACCTGAGAATATTCTCAGATCTCAGAAGCGAAGCAGTGCTGAGAGTCATAGCCGGTGTTTGGACTCGGGTCATAGCCGTGGTTTGTAGCGCTAACGGCTACACTACCACTCCCCACCCTGTCACACAAACTTGTGGTGATCGATAGCGAGGTACACAGTTACCAAAGTATTTGCCCGGACATCATGAATCTCAGCATGCAGTGCTTAGGGCACTCTCACAGCGGACGTTACGCCCGTACACTGCCGCTTCGGGTAAGGAAGCAGCTGTGCCAAAAGAAACAGCATCATCGCGTGATGCTGTTGTTGTGGTTCAGCTGTCACATTTCCCTCCTGCATTGTCGAACACAACCCGCTGTCTGCATCTCCATCTCCCGAGGCCCTGTGACGTCGGGCCCGCTTCGCACACGTGTCCCACTCTGGCCACATCTCTATGCTGAGTGTATCATAAATAACCACCTACGGCCGTGAGCCGTATCTTCTACCTCCGGGAGGTACATGAAGCAATTGCAATCGAGCTAGAGAGAGGACGCCTCGATTTGGCCTTACGTCAGCGAGCGCGGAGCCAATTAGAAGCTTTTTTTAATTTCTAATTCTGCTTGTTTACCCGAGAAGGTCACTCTGAGTCTCATGACGGTTTCTTATGTGGTCCTGCCGAATTGTTGCAGCGGGGGGTCATGCTGCGTTGTGTAATCCCAACTGAGTCATTTGACTTGGGATCATTTGCAGGATAAGGGCTACATTGTACGAGGGTGTTTTTTTCACTTCAGGAGAAAACTGGATAAATCCACGGAAATCATCCAAATCATCCACTAAACAGCGCCCGAGTCGAGAATCACACCAGAGTCGAGAATCAAACCCAGGCAAATGTTGCTGTGAAGCACGGGTGTTGTCACTACACTGTCCTACCACCTGGAATGTGAGCGTTCAGCTGGTGTCTCTCATACTAGTACACAACAAATATGCAGCTCGTGTAGGTTTTCATGGCTCGATGTATGGGAATTGCTCTTAAAAACCGCTTGCTGTTTTGGAATAGCAATGGTGAGTGTTCTTCTTCTCTCCTTCATGACGTTTCGACTCCCACATCGGAGGCATCTTCAGGCTTTAGAAGGAACGCTCGACACGGCGACACGTAAAGAGCAGTTCTTACGATCCATTGTCAACACTGACTTTCATTCCTCTGGCAATCTACTGCAGGTGATGCTGTCTCCTGGTTGCATGCATGTTATCATGGTACAAACATGCGGTAGCCGTGACGTATGATGCGACACGAGCTGAATATTGAGAGAATGAGGTGTCCTCCGAGCCAACGTCACGTGACTCAAAGTGACGTTTTATTGCTCGTGATATTTACTCAGCGCAATGTTGCCCGTGTCTCATGTGGTTTTTCGTAAATGGCTGTGCGTTACCCGCGTTATGAATGTGTCACAACACGAGAATTAGCGGATGTGAATGTAAATGATGAAAAAATATGCATTTGTGACGCCACGGCCTCGACACCGGGCTTGTGACGGCTTACAGCGGCAACATCACGGCGAGGATCAGCATTCACTCCGTGATAGATCAGCCAGCGACCACGGATGAGCAGAGACTTCTTGATTTTCGATGCTTTATTAACACCAGCAACACACGGCCGGAGTCGCGGCACACAACGAACTCCTTGGTCGTGACGCTGCCTCCTCCTTCCAATTCCCCCCGGAGACCCCCTTATACCCCTCCAAACCGTGCTCCTTATAACCCCGCGGCGGCTCGTTGGTCAATCGTCACCACACCACGAGACACCGCATGACGATGGAAAGCTGAGTCACCACATCACGAGACACCACGAGACACCGCGATACGAGACAAGAAAGCTGACGCCCCCCCCCCACCTATTTCTTAATTCTGCACATTAACTGTGGCTTGAGAGGCCCCTTCCAATGCAAAAATAGCCCGTGGAAAATCATTTATAAGCAGATTAAACCGTCACGATTTGTACCGGCTAAAGTTCCAAACCCGAATGTATGTGCTGTTGTTGTTGTTTGCTGGTTAAAAATCAAGCCGAGCACTTTTACCCAAGATAAGGGCTCGACGAGGCCTTCATCCAGCAGTGAACTGACCGTGAGGATGATGATGAATTTGCGAACAGAGAACAGTGACATGGGTGTTAGTGCACTATGTCCTGTGACCACAGCTAACATCAGCAATTCAAAAATATAACACTGTATATTCTGATAGCTCACTCGACAATGGGTTCGGAGGAATAATCACCCGTGCTTGCGTCTGCTGCAGCCTTGACAAAGATCATCAACATAGCTTAAAGTGCAGTTAGCGAGCTCTTGAGCGTTAATGCACACTCACTGACAAATCATTCATCTGTTGCCTGAAAACCACTCACGTCAGCAGCTATGACATTACAAGGGCTGTGGGGTAAGATCATCAAAGGCGTCCTGTTCGCACTGAAAAGGCGCCGACACGGGTCGATTTAAAATCCCAAGATGCATGATGATTCACCGCTGAGGCACGGGTCAGGGCACAGGCTTCTACAGACCAATAGTGGAGCCGTAGAACAAAACGAGACACGATATGGTTTTTGATGGTAATTATTAATTTTAAAAAATTACAACAAAAACTTAGCACGTTCGGCAATAACTCTGCTACCTTAAATATGAAGTGTATTACAGATGACGTGTCATGCAATGGTCCTTCTTCCTCTGGCCTCTGCTGTGAAGAAGGGTCATTTCTTAAAACGTCACCTACAATATAATTTGCTGAGGAACAGCTTGGGAAAGCATTCATCGAACTTTGATTAGTTAATTAGAATTAATAAATTACAGATGTTTGCCAATCTATTTGTGGATGAAGGCCTTCCTATGCCATGGTGGTCATGGACACTTTGACCATACTTCACCATGCTCCTCTTGGTGCCGCTTGGTCAATAGAAACAACGTGGGCTGATTTGAAAGATCACTCATCACTGATGGTAGTCGTGGCTGGGCATTGAACCAGGATTGATGGTGTCACAGATCTAGACACACGTGCACGGACTTGGTCAAAAACGCTGTAAGACAAAACAGCAGATATGGCTCAGCTGAGGATCATGCTTATGATAATATTCAGTCCCCTACCCCAACCTGTTTAAACCTGTCAAGACTTGCTGGGCAGTGGAGGTGAGTAATTAATTACAATCAACAGATAGTGTGACGTGATGGCGACAGGGTAGTCTTGTGTAGCGGTGGTTAATCTATCACGGACGAAACATGACGTGACACAGAACGTTCAGAAGAAGATGTGGAGAGATCGAGCAGTGCGCCTAACGGCGGAGCGCAGGATGCTTATCGACATCATCGCTGTGTGTACAAGGCGACGGCGGCACCACCGCGACTGCGTGTGGTCACCGCATCGGTCCACTCCGGCTGCGTCTGGACTCTGGCCATAACCACCAGGAACACAGAATGCCAGATTCTCATCTCATCTCATTATCTGAAACCGCTTAATCCTATATAGGGTCGGTGAGCCGGAGCCTATCACGGAAACACAGGGCGTAAGGCAGGAATACACCCGACGACGGGACGCCAGTCCATCGCTGAATGCCAGATTCTAAACACCAATAAATCATGTACACATGCACACCCATACGCACGCGAGCGTGCGGTTGTTGTGTAACTATATAGCATAGGATTGTATGATTGCCGTAACACTTACCGGGTACAGTCAATCTCGTCAATCATAAAATATCGCTATACAGCATAGCACGGTGCAGATTTTACTATGCAGACTAAGCATTGTTTGCACGTTGTTTGTCATGTCAATGGGGTTATTAAATTGATGTCCATTTTTCAATTGTGAACCACTGTGCGGGATGATCATTTGTGCTGTTGCTTCAGTTTGTCTCTTCTCGCGAACCCCCATCCAGTCCCCACTCTGTGTGCATCACACCTCGTGCAGTCCACTAACCGCTGTACCACCTCTTCCTATTCAGCTAAATCATCATCTTCAGCCATGATCTGTCCACCGCTGGATGAAGGCCTCCCTTTACCACTGCCAGCTCCCACACTCCTGCATTGAAATAGACTATGTGTGGTTTGTAGCGATGATCATGTCAAAAAGGGTCCTCTTCATTAAGTACATAATGGAAAATGATTGTCGATGAGTAGTGACTGCTTTGTTTATAATATTTACAGAACTGAATTAAAGGAAATAACCAGATTATGTTGTGTGATTTCTGTCGTGTCTATTCGTGTATTTATTATTTGTAGTGTTCACACATATGCTGCCCTGCATGCAGCACTGATGAGTATGATTAAATACTGTCTAAAAACAATCTACGACTGCCTTGATAAGGAGAGGGCCTCGTTTAGCAGTGGATTGGCACGGGCTGTATCTAGTCATTGTCATTGTATTCTCACAGCGTGGCCCACTTTTGCACATCATAGTGTGCCACCTTATGTACGCGTCTCCTTCACAGTGGATTACCTGCTCTAGTACATGCAAGACTGGCTTTGAGAATAGTGAGTAATCCAGCCGAGCATGGAAGCATCTAAGCAACGTGGTAGCATCTAAACGACATTTGAAGCTTTGTAGCCCTCAGGTGAAAAGTGCTTTAGAAATGCAAATATTATTATTATTTATTATAATACAAATGTAACAATTCTGGACCGAATATTTTTGTTGCCAATTGTACGATAATAGTACACGAGCAAAAATCATATAAGAACTTGATTAAACTGTCAGTCACTTCAAAGCCTCTAAGAAGAGCTTATCTCTCATCTCATTGTCAGAAACCGCTTATTCTTGTACATGGTCGCGGTGAACCGGAGCCTATCCCGGCAGACACAGGGCACAAGGCAGAGACATACCCACGATGGGACGCCAGTCCATCACCGGGGACTACGGGCAATTTAGTCTGCAAGCCAATTAACTAATGCAGCAGCATGTTTTTTGGACTGTAGGAGGAAACCGGAGTGCCGGTGAAAACCCACGCTGACACGGGGACAGAACATGCAAACTCCACACAGAAAGGCACCCGAGCCGAGATTCGAACCCAGGACCTTCTCGCTGTGAGGCGACAGCGCTACCCACTGGGCCACCGCGCCGCTAACAATAGCTGTGGAAAGCAATACACATAAATCACCCTCAAGGAGAGGGCGATTGGCTGCGCCAAGTGATTGTCAAAACATTTGACGAAGTTTTGGTTTTGTCATGAATTAATCCGCTCGGGTGAAACCTATATCCTGGCTTCCGAGAAGCAAACTTGACGGCAGAAAACCTTAAAGGAAGGAGGCATTATTTTATTGTGATTAACACTGCGATTGATTACATAGGATGGGTAATTGATATTGATGTTTACTAGCTGACTGCTAACATGTGATGCATCCTGAATTAATTATTCCATTAACACCCCGCTGAGGTTTTAATTGCTTTATGGCTAAAACACAAATAAGCCTGTAATTGTTCTTTCCTCAATGGATTCACATGAATAGATGGGTTTTCTAAATAAGATATATTTTTCTGGGTGCTCTCGTCTCCACCCACGTATATAACCACTGAAATCACCTTAATTGGTGGAAGACATCTTCATATATAGAGACCTGCAGAGCTTGGGCAGTCGTTGACACTAGTTCACGTCTTGTGTGAAAATAGCGAAATGATTGTGTCTGTACTTGTACGTTGCACGTAGCGCTTTGAGCGCTATAGAAGTGCACTTGTTATTATTATTATAATATTTGCTCTATAAACATAAAGCCCCATGTGTCGTAACCTTTTCTGGCCAACAACCCGAGTCAACGTGGCTACCGGCCGATAAAACAGGCAAAAAGGAACAGAAACAAAGATACCCCCCGTGATCCTTTAATGTTCCATTGGGAAATCGTTTCCATCCAGGCTGAAGGGCGCATTGACTGGATATTCCCGAGGTCACGGCATTCGGGTTGAGCCAGTTCAATCCACAGCGCGGCTCGGGGGTGATTTCTATTGGGAATATAGAAATGAATTACCCGGTGATTTCACTTGTCAGAGTGGGCTATTGTATTCCAGTCTCACTCCAACGCAAAAACAAATAGGTAATGAATCTCAATGTGGCCTGAGCCGGATAAGATGGAGGCATTGGAGTGCACACGCCGAATAGACGGCCCTTCGTTTCGAATGCGCTGCGGTAGAGTGCGCAAGTATGCTCCAGCAACTGCCCCACCGCGTGGTTTGACTTTTCAGTGGCTTTGCTCATCTCAAGAATAATGCAGCGTTGGATCGTGTTGGGCCGCCTGGTAATAAGCTGCCAAACAAATAATGAGTGACGCCTCACAGCAAGAAGGTCCCGGGTTCGAATCTCTCGGCTCGGGTGCCTTTCTGTGTGGAGTTTGCATGCTCTCCCCGTGTCCGCGGCGATGGACTGGCGTCCCGTCGTCGGGTGTATTCCTGCCTTACGCCCTGTGTTTCCGGGATAGGCTCCGGCTCACCGTGACCCTATATAGGATTAAGCGGTTTCAGATAATGAGATGAGACAAATAATGAGCTGAACAAGGTTAATTACTGGTTTATGGTTAAAGATAAAGGTGCAGCGCTGCAGTTTATTGTTCACACCACTGCTGACAGAATGTTCCAAAATGTAAAGGGAGCTTTGCCGACTCCCCCTAAGTACGTACTGTGTTTGGCATATTCTGCCACGCTTGCCAGATATGGTGGAAGAGGAGGGGGTACCCACATTTTACCCCACCTCATGTGGGCTGCCCATTTATGTTTTTTTTGTGGTGAACTGTTTTATGTTTAAGAAACTCGCACCATTATTTCAACTTGTGCGCTGGGAAATCGAATAAAACCTGCGACTTCTGGATTGCAAGTCCAGTGTGCTGACCAGTACAGCACGGCAACATTGCTTTGTGGGTATGAAAATAAATAATATCTAAAAACACAAATTAAAAACTTGCTCAGTTGCTGAAATAAAACGATAAGTCTATCATACTCATGTAGGTTTTCACGGCTTGATGCGTGATAATTGCTTATCAAAGCCGTTCTTTCGGGATATCTGTGTCGAGGCTATCCCGAAAGAACAGCTTTGGTCAGCAATCGTCGATAAGTCTATCGACCAATTGGCCCTCCAGAGTAAGAGTTTTATGTTTTATTAGCCACAATCCGCCAAAACAGTGCGTAACGATTTTACTCAATGGCGCGTTGAGCAGTGGTCTACAAGGTCCCTTGATCGATGGAATTAAATGGGGTTGTTGTTTCTTTGGGCAATGAAACTAATTCTTTCCTGTTGCATATTGCTTTGTTTTGAGCTATAGCCTTATAGATTTATGTATTTAGTGATGAAAGAAAGAAGGACGTTAACGGGCATCGCGTTAGCCCAGTGGATTTTTTTATCAGACTATGAAAACCACGTTAACACGGTAGACGTTAATGCTTGTGCTGAGAAAGGGTGAGGGTGAGGCCGCAGTGATGGGTGCTCTGGTGCAGGTCAGACAGCTCTACTTGAAACGGAACGAGCCTTTGACTATGCAGATGATCCTTGTTTTAATAATCCTCTTTGAGTGGTAAGCTGGCGCAGTAATAACATTTGTGCCTCATAGCAAGAAACATCGGTTCAATTTCCAACTAGGGTGCCATGTTATCCCGCTATTCCAGGTTCTCGGGATTCCTCCCAGAACTAAGGATTATACAGTGTAACCGGTGTGGACAATGCACTCATTTGGAATTGAATATCGCAGCATTTCCAACAACTGAGACTTAGCGAGGTGTACGAGAGAACTTAGCATAAGAGAGGGACGTTAGCATAATGAAATGAAAAGGACATTTTAAAACAGAACCTTCCAGGAAGGTGTTTCAGGTATAATAAGTTGGCCAAGGAATGGCCATAGAACGGAGATCACAAGGCCGGAAGTGGAGTGGTAGTCACTGGTGGGGGATGAACTCCGCACGCTGAGCGACAGAGATATCTTCTCGGTAGCGGTGTCTACTTGCAGAAGGAAGATGGTGATATGCAGAGACATCAACAATATTGACAATGAAAACAGCATGAGCATGCCCAGTCTTGTTCCTGTTTACAATGTGTTCTACAGATACTCTTAGTCATATGCATTAATTTTGAGGATCCTATCCTCAGTTCACAAATGTACCTTTTAGCAAGATTATTTTTTTAATGTAATGTAATTCACGGATCAATTTTATATTGAAGCAATACATCGAGAAAACTAGTCCTCTCTTTGGTTACGTATGTCTCAAATTACCATAGCACTTTCAATGCATTGCCACGTAAGATGAGATTCTGGTGGCCCGGCACAGCATCACCATGTATTAATGTGCCACGTCTGATTAGAGGAACTCATTATGTGTGAGGTGTGAACCATACAAATATATCCTTGCATATAGATTAGTAACGTCCTCTTCGCAGAAGGTGCTATGCGTTAATATAGCATTACAGTCATTGACGGCACAGTAATAAATAATAGCATTTATCCCACAGCTTTCAACCGAGGGCTACAAAGCGCTGCACAGAGCTGCAGAGAGAACGGCACGTCAACAACAACGACAACAACGGAAAATCAGCAACAATATAAAATGTTGGGGTTTTTAAAAAATATACACATCTTTGCAGAACAACATGTAAAATATGATCTGATTTTCAAATATTATTTTCCCTCATTTTATTGTCAGAAACCGCTTAGTCCTGTACAGGGTCGTGGTGAGCCAGAGCCTCTCTCTCGGCAGACACAGGGTGCAAGGCAGGGATATGCCCACGATGGGACGCCAGTCCATCATCGGGCACTGCGGACAATTTTTCTGCACGCCAATTAACCTATGCAGCAGCATGTTTTTTGGACTGTGGGAGGAAACTGGAGTGCCCGGCGAAAACCCACGCGGACACGGGGAGAACATGCAAACTCCACACAGAAAGGCACCCAAGCCGAGATTCGAACCCGGGGCCTCCTTGCTGTGAGGCGATAGCGCTATCCGCTGGGCCATCGTACCGCCCAACTATTATTTAAAAATGCAAAATTATCAGTATTAACAATACATATATTGGGATATGGTTTAATGTCACAGTAGTAGAAATCTAATTCTTGACTCGAAGATTGAGACAGGATGGAGACTCACAACATCAGATAATGACTAGCTTCGTAGAAACCGATTTTACAATTCAAGAATTTCCCACGAGGAGTGATGTCTCATCTCATATCATTATCTGAAACCGCTTAATCCTATATAGGGTCACGGTGAGCCGGAGCCTATCCCGGAAACACAGGGCGTAAGGCAGGAATACACCCGACGACGGGACGCCAGTCCATCGCCGGGCAATGCGGGACAATTTTAGTCTGCAAGCCAATCAACCTATCCAGGAGCATGCTTTTGGACTGTGGGAGGAAACCGGAGTACCCGGCGAAAACCCACGCGGACACGGGGAGAGCATGCAAACTCCACACAGAGAGGCACCCGAGCCGAGAGATTCGAACCCGGGACCTTCTTGCTGTGAGGCGTCAGCGCTAACCACTGGGCCACCGCGCCGCCCCGAGGAGTGATGTACGCGCAGTAATGAATCAGTGTTGTTTTCGGGAAGGATTTCACAGGTAGCGTTACATCTATATTAACCGTCAGCAGCTTATTCGGGAGATCAGTTGCTCCTCACAGCAAAACGTCATACACGGCTCCGCACACGAGTCTGTCACTTTAATTGACTGGCTCAGAAGGCGTCTGAATGCTGGCGTGTGGGGGACAACAATGGTACCTCCATGCGCCATCATGACGTAGCATGATGTTGTGTGATTCATGAATCCCGCTTGTAAAGCGGCTCTATAATGAACCTCACAATGAGCGCTGCTGTCGCGAGGCCATTCCTCATCGAGATGACTCCTCAATTTCAGTTGCGCCATCTGTCCAGTGGAGGATGTCTGTGCTAAATTAATTAAGCACACCCTCCGGTGCGATTATATATTATACAACCCGAATGAATTATGTATAAGGCTTGGCTATTATAGTTTCACACGTGTTTAGAATTGAAAATTCTCCCATAGATAAATGTGTTGTTTAATAAATTGTATACATTAAATTATTGTACTAATGTAGGTTTTCACTGCTCGATGCATGACGATTGTTTTCCAAAGCTGCTCTTTCGGGATAGCTGTGTCGTACGCTGCCTGGCCCTTGTTTAGAGCACAAAGTGGTGGAGTAAATTAGAATCGGCGGCAGCACGTGTTTACGTCTTTGCGCAAACGGTCAAGTGCAGTGTGACACCAATACCCCGGTTTACGTTTTGAGACTGAAGAAATCGGCACACCAAATGTGGGTAACAACAGCATTGGGTACAATTCGACGGGAAGAGCGGCTTTGATGTTCTTTCATTTACTGGCTGCAGCTTGCTGTCTGTTAATAATAATAATTGCACTTCTAGAGCGCCTTTCACACGAGGGTCACAAAGCGCTGCACAGCGCTGTGGAGAGAACGGCGTGTCAACAACATCAGAGTAGATCAAGTGGAAGTTGACTAATGGCTATAAATCTCTCTCATCTCATCTCATTATCTGAAACCGCTTAATCCTATATAGGTTCACGGTGAGCCGGAGCCTATCCCGGAAACACAGGGCGTAAGGCAGGAATACACCCGACGACGGGACGCCAGTCCATCGCCGGGCTATAAATCAGAGGACATCAAATGAGAGATAAAAACAATCGTTGAACAAATGAAGGGAAGGAATACGTGTTCCTGAGCAGGTGAAAGTTAACAGCGAGCCATCATCCAAGCACGACAACAGTGAGCGGCATCAACAGTCCTAGCCAGAGGGCTTCAAAGCGCGAGTCTAATCTATATAAGCTGCCCTATTGGTTACTGTTAATACGTCACATAAATTAAGCAAGGTGACAGCTCGAGACAAGCGACCAAGTAAATATGCAATAACATAAACACTTTTAATTCATCCATTTCATAAAATTAGATTAATCTAGTTACTGTGGGGTCTGAACACCTTCTCACTAGCACTGTATAAGCCTTCGCCTGACACCCAGTAGGTGCTTTTGTGGGTATAATGTTAAATATCTTACCTTCATGAAATTAATCATCAGTGGCAGAATCTGTTTAAACCTACGGTGTGTTCTGTGTGAATCGATATAACTTGTTACCGATTACATCAGTTTCTTTAATAGAATGTATACATTGTTTTCAGCCACACAACAGGGTGTGTAACACAGATAGTTGTGTATCGGTTGAATTATTTTCACTTGTACCAAATTTAGTTTTCATAAAAACAAATCATGAGCACAGGAGCCAAAACATCAAACAGCCAGCAGGCTTATAATCAAGCTTGTGAGCAGGTATGGAATTGGAAGAAAATATCACTCGGAACGCACCCGGGTCCGTATTCCCTTTAGAACGTGGGTCTAGGGGTCCTCTCCCAGAACATTTTGAATTTACGAGAACACGTTTCTTGCATTTCTGTGACTTCCGTAAAAGAACCATCGGAATACAAGACCACGGACGTTCATTTAGTTCTCTCTGCGATTTTCACTCCTCTCGGAACAGTGTTCCCACCAATTCCACCCCCGCTTGTAAGAGATACCAGTTGACACGAGTCTTGAAATGAGCGGGATTATTACGGTAAGACTACCGTCTCGTTTGGAGAGCTTGGGGAAACATCCCACGGAAGAAAATTCTAACGACGTGGAGCAGTGCGATAGAGCATCGTCTCCTGGACAGAGGGGTAGGGGTGGGGGCTGCAGTGTTGCTGGGGGGGTTAGCTTTCTCAGTGTTGGGGCCCCGCGGGCTAGTCCTAGGGATTCTTCGTGCGAGCGGGGTGGGCGGGCGGCACGGCTCGAATTCATCACTCGCACGTGGGGGTGATGGAGTGTGCGCCCACGTCACCGTGGAGCGGCACGCTGCACCGAGGACTCGGGGACAGCAGTGCTCGCCATGCCCGGTTGAGCGGCGGGGGATGTCAAGAGGCAGCGGAGGAGGCGGCATGCGTCCGCACGTCGTGCCAATCCCCGCCCGCGAGACTGCCCGGCGAGACTGCTGGTAGGGCCGCGAGGGAGGCCCTGGCGAGGAGTCTCTCGACCCGTGCAGTTGGAGGCGCCCGTGGCTTTCCATTGGAATTCGCCGAAAAGCCCTTTCTTGCGAGGCAGCAGCTCTGGGGTTGCCAACCGTCCCAGATTGGCCGGGAGTTGACATCCATCGTCAGCTGGCTATTGAAATTAATCTGGAAGAGTTGAATAGGATAGGTTTTAAATAAATGAAAAGTAAATACGCCGAAAGAGCGTCAGTCAAAGTTGGCAACACTGCTCCGCTGGGGGCCCGTGAGCAGGCGGGTCGGAGTGCACTGCGGCCCAAACGCTTAATTAGCCTTTAATTTATTGATCTTGAGGGATTACGGCTGTATGCGATGAATATCATTTTCATAAATATACTGTTTGTGAAGCATTTGGGAAACCGGTTTTATTGTGAATACGAATCACCCGGGGGGAAGGTCATGTTCTTATTTAAATTTCACAGTACAAATGTATTATTTCACGATCCGTTTAGCAAGTGTTGCGCCGTATCAGTATTTATTATTTACAACTTGAGGACGTGTACTCAGCGGTGATGGCTAAGCACGCTTGGCATCCGTCACAGAAGGCAAGAGGGTTGGTGGATCACTGCACCAGTGGACCACCAACACGGACACTAAAGGCAATTGAACAATAGCCACAGAGTGCACCAAAAGACATAGAGGAGTGTGAATGTTACAGACAGGTGAGGTAACACATACATCACGGAGCGGCTGCAAATCAGAGAGGTCATGTGACAAGGAAAGTAATGGGTTTGGGCAAAACGAATCGCCGTTGGCATGAGATCTACTGGATGAGATTGGTGATGGAATGGAAGTCAAAGGAGGGAACCATGGGGCTGCAACGACGAGATTAGTCCATGTGCAATCCATCGCTTTAATTATTTCTACGTCCGTCCAGCTGCAATAACTGCCCTCTGCATAAATACATATACCGCTGTGTTTTCCAGCTGTGTCTTTGTAACAGATATGATTGTTTAACGACCCTGCTGCATATTAGTCTCCTTTTGTTTCTATTAGTCTTGATTCCAGTTATTCGGATTAATAAAGTAAAGCAATTGCATCATGTTACTAGCGCTCATTCCCATGGTATCCGTGACCACGCTCTCAGTAAAATCTGACGTTAGTCACGTTATGTCTATTAATATTTGTGCCTTGGTTTTGCGTCACCCACGTTTAGGAAAATATCGTATAATGTAACTGTTCATGACCTCGGAAGGAGCGCTTCACTTTGTGTGACGTCGCTGCTAATGGTTGCATTCGTTCTTCGTTTGATCTCAGGGTTGGCTATTTTCCGTTTGAGGAAACGGTTTTCGTTACATATATCTCTATTGACGCGCATGTTTGTGAGAGCTTAAAGGAGTGCGTCACTGGCTTCCGAGTGGAGTGCTGTTGAATATTCAAGAAAAGCGGGCGCACAGTGTTCTTGTTGTTTGTAATGATGTAGGTTTTCACGGCTCGATGTATGATGATTGGCTTCGAAAAGCTGCTCTCTCGGGACAGCCGTGTCGATCGCTCCCTCTCCCTCCATCGCGAGATAGCAGCTTTTGGAAGCAATCATCAGTGTTGTTGTTTTTTTTTTATAATAATAATTGCACTTCTAGAGCGCTTTTCACCCGAGGGTCACAGAGCGCACAGAGCTGTGGAGAGAACGGCATGTCAGCAACAACAACGATATAAGAAGAGCAAATCAGCAACAATAACCTTGTCTGGGTTTTTTTTTTGTTACAAATCTGAGCTATGGAGAGAACGGCATGTCAATAACAACATCATCAGGGCAGCTCAACTGAAAGACAAATAATGGTTATAATTTATCTCATCTCATCTCATTGTCTGAAACCGCTTAGTCCTATACAGGGTCACGGTGAAGCCGGAGCCT
>JAZEWT010000001.1:44476764-44489132 GCA_036362905.1 Mordacia mordax
TGCCATGTGTAAACATTGCTACTATTATGGAGACAAAGGCGGTCTTTCGTGGTGTTGGCCACTCGTTCCCTTGTGTGCCGTGCCAGCCTTCACAGGAGCTCGCTAACAACCCGTGTCCCAAAAATCCATTAAGGTTACGAAAAGGACCCTTGTCTTTGTTAAGCAATGCAGAATTAGTTCTGCAGATTGTGTAACTGATTACCTACGTGGCGCAGAATGGAGACATTCCATGGGAGCAGGCCAGATTGTGGCACAGCGGAGCTAGCGGAAATGATCTGCTATGTTTACGCTACTTTGCTGTACCCACTCTGCCAATATAAAATGCCTGAGTTTTTCAAGCAGAAAAACAACATTTAATTGTGGAAACACTATACAGCCTCGTTAGCTCTGCTCGGGTTCTGCAAAAGCCCAATCAACAATGGAGTTTTTTTTTATCTATGTAGACTACTGTCGTGGAGGACTGTGCATCACAAGGTATGTGTTTTGTTTATTTGCGATTGTTGAGCACAGTCTCCAAGGCCCATGCACCAATTGGCCAGCAATGACCAGCACCGCACGAAAGAAAAACAAAAGAGTTCGCTTTGATGACATTTTTGCCAAGGTTATTGTCAGTTATTGAGAGAAGTGGAGCAGTGAGACTGTAAGAGGACATAGGCAGATTTAAGAAGACTATTTTTATCCGAAGTGCTGCCATGGTTGAACACAGTGTGGATGAGGTGAAACATTCTGGCCCATGGCTTTCTCAGTATATCTGCGGCGAAACCGGTGAGCGAAGTTTGAAGAGAAGAGTAAACATGGTGGTAGCACAACAACGAGGCAACTGATTGCTGGTGTGCGAGTTACCCAAGCGAATCGCTAGATCACGAGGCACTCGGAGCGCTTTGTGTAAACATTTTATCCGGCACAGCGAGGCTGGGAACGCCAGCCCAGACATGACCGCAAGTTTCGAACTTGGACCCGATTTGTGCTTTGAAAAGCCGAGCATGTTTTAGCCGTTATTTTTCGCACTCAAGGCCAACATATTGCAAAGGTGACCCCTCAAATGATTACATTGGTGTGAGATATTACTGGAAATATAGTCTTCAGAGTGTGAATATCCCAGTGAAGGAAAACACTTGTAACGTGTATGGTGTGTACGAAATATATAGAAAAGTGTTTTTTTCATCCAGAAGGCCAGTTACGTGTCTATCAACAGACACATGGGTTAATACATTCTGCAACTTTCTGCACGTGTCTGTGCATTTTTCAACATGGCATTTGACCCTGAAATAAAACAGAATAAAAGTGGCAAAACAACTGGTGTTGAGCAGATAAGACTTTCGATTCCCCAACTGCTCGACATTTAGAAATGATCGTGTTTAAATGGTAGGCGTCCATCATTGACCCTGCTGACTTTCACACTCTTGGGTTTTGCGAGAGCGAGATATGGGGCGGTGCTTGCGGACGGCAGTGGTAAAGGCAGGGGCCTTCCACGCAGGCAGTGGTGCACGCCACGTCTGCTCCGATCAGAACCATGGGACAGATAACAGCTTCTGCAGCACCCGATTCCCGAAAACAAAAAAAGAGACATCATTACAGCAGTCATTGATTGTCTGGCTCAATGAAATCGACGCGAAGTCGCAGTTGCTGCCCTACATCAATATGAGGATGCAGCCCCGCCTTGTGCCCTGTCTCTGCCGAGATAGGCTGCGGCCCCCCCGTGACCCTGTACAGAATCAAGCGGGTACCGATAACGCAAAGCTGTTGCCTGGGCCAGTCAAGTCTTATCAACCGTAAGGTGCGCTGTAACACAGGGAGCCTTCCCCATTGCAGACCGTGGCTCCTCATTTTGTTCCAACCTTGTCCCCACCCGTGTTTACACTGGGCATAAAACATTGCGGTGAAGGCTGCTGCGTTGCTATCCCACGATTTAAAATTGTTCTGGGTTTGATGCAGTTTAATCGTCTGAATTCAGTAACCAACGCAAGCGTGAAAAAGAATAGAGTGTTTTGTCCACTAAGTTCAACCCGGTTCTAATGACTGCCTCTGCAATGAGGTAACAATCCGTTGCTCATGATATTCGGTTTTTTTAATTTGGTAGTATAAACCCGTTTTTTTTACAAATAGTGGACTAAAGGCTGTCTGCACATTGCTTACTACAGCGTGGTCGAGATGGCGTGTGACCCCCATTTCATATTTTGTTTTCTGGTTAGTGATCTTTCCTGAGCCCATGCGCTTATTACAAGCCGTTCTTCATTAGTATATGAACTCATATCAGCCATTTAGAATACATAATCTCATCTCATTATCTGAAACCACTTAATCCTATATAGGGTCACGGTGAGCCGGAGCCTATCCCGGAAACACAGGGCGTAAGGCAGGAATACACCCGACGACGGGACGCCGGTCCATCGCCGGGCATTGCGGGACAATTTTAGTCTGCGAGCCAATCAACCTATCCAGGAGCATGCTTTTGGACTGTGGGAGGAAACCGGAGTACCCGGCGAAAACCCACGCGGACACGGGGAGAGCATGCAAACTCCACACAGAAAGGCACCCGAGCCGAGAGATTCGAACCCGGGACCTTCTTGCTGTGAGGCGTCAGCGCTAACCACTGCGCCACCGCGCGCATAATAAATAATGCTTATTTAAAACTTAAATACATGACCACAGCAAAAAACATGTCAGGAGTCAATAAAATGGGAGTCACAAGACAGCTGGACCACTCTGTAATATAATCTCCCTTTTCGAATATGCAACAACATACCTTCTGAAGTTACGCATACAGCAACACGCCTACTAACTCCTAATTTCATCTCAATCAGGATATCGAACCAAGATCCAGTCTTAAATTATGCTTTTGATCTGTCACCGATTATTCCTCAGCTCAGCCAGAGTAAACATTGGCCCTCAAACGCTTGGGTTACAGGAATCCTTCCCAGTGGACAGCTGGATTTGGTTCCTCTTGCGGATTCCTTACTGATTAAACTCTCTCCCCATCACGCCACCTCTTCCCGTCAGCCCTGCTCTCCTCCACTCCCTCCCCTTCTCCCCCTGTGCGGTTCGTTCCTCATCCGTCTCGATATTCCCAGCCCTGTCGATCAGAGCCGCAGAACACCTACAGCTATCACATGTTGGTCTTATGAAGACCGTTAATCTTGCCCTATCTTTTCCTGTATTGTTAAAAATATAAATACGGTAAATAATAAATACTGCTGGGATACAAGCTACCATCCTCTGTCTTAAAGCACAGCAAGGAACGCCTTGCAATATCTTACAATCTCTTCCTCTGACATCATTGCAATATCCCTCTGACATCATTGCAATATCCCTCTGACATCATTGCAATATCTGATGCACATAGCGATTTATACATTTAGTTGCAAAGGCGCTTAATAGCTATTCTTTCGGGAGATGCGTGCCGAGCGTTTGTCCTGTCCGCGATGTTTTTCATTTCACGTTGAAGACATCTCTTACATCGAACTGACAAAACCTACATCAATGCAATATCTTTCATTGCAAAGGGTTCCTTTTGGAAAACATGACTGCATTTTTTTAATGCAGAAACACAATTGAAGAAGCAGCAAGTCCCTACCCAAGCGCGACACAAGCTAGCACGGAGTATATCCTGGTTCCACGTTAAGGGTGGCTTGCCAAAGCGAATATTCACATCTCGATGGAATGCAATCTAAGACCGGATTGATGATCGAGCCCCGTGTGATTCTACTGTCTCGATTTAATTAAATTGTTCCCCGAGAATTAGACAGGAAAGATTAAAATGTATGTGTAGGTCCTTCCAGAGAACAATAACACACCTATTTCAAAGTGGATACGTCTTAAATCGAGGTAAGCCAGCATCCCAAACCAAACTGGACCAGAGGAGCATGGTAGCGGATGCTGTGGCAGTCAGTGCACTTATTGATGTGGGGCATTCTCTAGACGGGGAGCACTGGTGGCTTGTGTACCTAACCAAAGGATTAGACTGCAGCCCTCTACAAAACCAAATTCCACTTAAACGCCAAGTTGACTAGGAGACTTAAACTCTATTGGTAAATGTGCTAGGTCAGTTCGCTCCGAGATTAAATTCCCGCAGCTGCCCAGTCAGTTTGAAATTAAATAGCTGCATCCAGTCGTGCAAAGTGGATTTTTTTTTTAATGCAGGCTATGCCATTTGAAACGGTGTGTGCTGCAGAATAATATAAGCACCGTTATACATGGTGCATGTTTGCATGCTTAAACATCTGTTTTAACAATTATTGTTACGTTGCTCAGTTCGGACGTTTGTTGTGTCGCAGGAATACCTCATCTAGAGTTTGCAAGCACGTTGAGTACTTTCTGCTGTAATAAGTAACTGTGGTGCCAAGCCCCGCGCCGTGCCAGGCTAGGTGCACCTGCACCCCACACCCATCGATCGGGCCGTGAGGGGGGTCGCGATGTCATGGGTGAGTGGGTCGTGTGTGATGAGCGGTGCCGAGTTGCGGCGATGAGCGGGGCCGAGCTACGGCAGCGAGGATGGCTGAGAGGGGGTGTCGTATGTGCCAGGCTGGGTGCACATGGGCACGCTCGGGCTTTGAGCTGGGAGAGGGGGAGCTGTGGTGCGAATGGCTGCGCGGGTCACTTCAGACTGGCTGTGCCACTGTTTCTATGGGCTGATCGGCTAACGGGGAGGTCATAGGTTTGAGTCGGTTCGACGGAGGCGCATTAGGGGGAGGCATGCGTCAGGGAGATGAAAGGCGAGGGGCTGAGGGATGTCTGAGGGAGACGCGCAGAGAGCGGAGGGATTCAAGTGATGGGGTCTCGGCAACCTGATGACGGGTGATGATACAGGGTACAACGGACTGTTCAGACAGGGGCACGTGCCTCAGCGCTGATATTCAGGGATTAGAGAGTTCGGTTGGCGTGCGCAGGGTGGAGCGTTGTTGACTTGTGCTAATAAATGTATGCAAAAAAAAGAAGCCCATCGTCCTCGTCACTGGTGGCGCTACCAAGTGAGGAGAAGCACCAGCAAGTCATCTCGGGGTCCGCGTGGCCTCGACAATGAGCGGTCTCTGGTGGTTTTTGGGGCCAGATCGTGGGGTTGTGGCCCGACATAACATCTAAATCGAGGAAAGCAAGGCTGCAGAGTGATACACAAGGCGGGAGTTGAACGTTTACCCTCAGCACGCTACGTTCTGCCTGCTGGCACGAACGTAAGATTATTATTGACTGCTGTTTCAGCCAGTGCACTGCCATTTCCAATTACTGTACGTTGTTTCGCTGCAGAAAACTGCAGTTAATGTCAGCACTGTGCCACAGGAAGAAAGTTTGAAAAAGAAAACACACTTGAGATAGACTGGGCTAGATAACAATAATTGCATTTGTGGAGCGAATTTCACCCGAGGGTCACAAAGCGCTGCACAGAGCTGCGGAGAGAACGGCAGGTCAACATTAACGACCACATCAGAACGGAAAAATAACTTTTCTTTGGGTTTTTTTTACAAATCCAAGCTTTGGAGAGAACGGCATGTCAACAACAATATCAGGACAGTTCAACTCAAAGTAAAATAGCAGCAATAAATGATAGGATTTAAAATAAGCAAAATCACCAGATGAGGTCTGACTCATGCATGCAGGATCATTAGCATCCACTATGGGGCACACGATGGGAGCTGCTAAACACAAAATACATTTGTTATAGTAGGTAAATTTGGTAAACATGACAAGACTAACACATGATTAATCAATAACACCGTGGCCTTAAGAGGGAAAAATATAAAATAGGTGACATATCGAACGATGGCTTTTCTTTATAGGGCATAAGAGGGCCATTGCTTTAAAAGTTGCCAATTATTTATTTTTGTTCTTTTTTAGGCCCCAGTGTTGTTGATGATTGTGCTTGTGTTACCATACCAACGGGGCATCCCAAGTGGACCTGTGCTGTGCACTGTATCAATAGTACATGCCCAGAAGGAGCAATTAACTGTGTGACTCCGTTAATCTGCGTAACATTACAGGGGAAGTGCCACATGTGACGAGACAGATTATAGGAGACCATATTTTTTGTCACCCACATGAAATATCTGCTATATTATTCTTTGTTCAAGTATTTTGCATATTTTAAGCTTCATCACCAGTCTATCACACAATACATGTAGGTATATAATAACAATTGCACTTCTTTTCATCCGAGGGTCACAAAGCGCTGCACAGAGTTGTGGAGAGGGCATTTCAACAACATATGAAAGACAAATCAACAATAATAACGTTTATTTATTATATATACGAGCTGTGGATAGAACGGTATGTCCACAATAACATCAGAATAGAATCATTAAAAGTAAAAGAATGGCCATAAATCAGAGGACATAATATAAGAGAAAAGTAATCGTTAAACAAATGAAGGAAGGAATAAGTGTTCCTGAGCAGGCATAGGTTTACAGCGAGCCATCATCCAAGCACAACAACAGTAAACGTTATGTGTTCATGTTAATATGACTGACTAATCTGAGAAAATCCACATTGTTTTGAATTGAACGAAAAGTCCAATGTCACAGGAAACTACGTAACTTTGAGAACGTAACTTCCACTACCAGTGGAGTCACCTGGTATTGAGTGACGTAATTTGTATTACCACAACAACACGTTACATAGTGACATCGTATTAACGATGAGAAAATCAACCAAGTACCCCAAATGAAGGTTAAACATCAAAAGGTTTAAAATTTGAAATGTCACCCCTAAATAAATAAATAGTGCTGTAATTGCCATTGCGGTGTAAATAAAAGTCCACGCACAGTCTGAGCCTTGTTAGTAGTGAGTGGTGTGATTTAAATAACCAGCCTCCTCCCACTGCTGGTGCTGGCACCACTAAAGAATGCTTATCTCTTGAGAGCCTTCTCATCGAGCATGTGACCAGAATAACCACTGACAGCGCCGTTTCCTGTTCCCGAAGCTGTGTTCAGTAGTTTTCCACTGTAATCTCAGTGTTATCATCAGGTCAGCTTCATGATATCTGTATGATAATGTCCACCACTCCATCGACGCAAGATTCCCCACTCGCTGCTGAATAGCCAGGTGGGCGTGCTTGCAATCGAGCCAGTTTGTCAGCAGTTTAATCCCTGTATTGTAAGGTGGTGCTGTGACGTATTATTACCGACGATCATGGCTAGCGATACGGTGCACGTGAGTTGATTAAAAACAATACTCATACTGTACATACTAAAATTCAAAACAGGAAACTCTCAAATGTCACCTGTTATTTAGAATTCGAAAGTTAAAAATAAACGAGGGCGGCGCGGTGGCCCAGTGGTTAGCGCTGACGCCTCACAGCAAGAAGGTCCCGGGTTCGAATCTCTCGGCTCGGGTGCCTCTCTGTGTGGAGTTTGCATGCTCTCCCCGTGTCCGCGTGGGTTTTCGCCGGGTACTCCGGTTTCCTCCCACAGTCCAAAAGCATGCTCCTGGATAGGTTGATTGGCTCGCAGACTAAAATTGTCCCGCAATGCCCGGCGATGGACTGGCGTCCCGTCGTCGGGTGTATTCCTGCCTTACGCCCTGTGTTTCCGGGATAGGCTCCGGCTCACCGTGACCCTATATAGGATTAAGCGGTTTCAGATAATGAGATGAGATGAGATGAAAAATAAACGATGGGAATGTCCATCAATACTGCACATTTCATTTTACCCAAATGTCACATGATTGCATAAGGAAATGTGCTTTATATAATAATGAAATAATTAACACGACGCATTGAATGGAAGTGTGCTGGATAAATACCCAGCACACGACCATTCATAATAAGGCCTTCCGATGATGCCTCCAACGTAGAAGGCAAATCATGATGAAGGCGAGAGCAGGAACACTTGACACAGCTGTCCCGAAAGAACAGCTATAGAGAGAAATTCTAATACATTGAACTGTGCAAACCTACTTCAATGAATTCATTCATATCTATACCCACTGAATCCTGTATAGGGTCGTGGGAGGGGGGCACAGCCACAGCCTGTCCCGGCCGACAGAGTATGCAAGGCAGGGAAATACCGAGGGTGTGATGCCAGTACATCGCAGGGCACACTTTTTGGGGCAATTTACTCCTGAGGCCAATTAACCTGGGCAGCAGCATGCCTTTGGATGGTGGGAGGAAACCAGAGCACCTGGCAAAAACCCACGCGGGCACGTGATAATACGCAAACTTCGAACTCCACATAGAAAGGAAGCCGAGCCAGGATTCGAACCTGGACTGCGCCACCGTGCTGCCGTACATCAATACATGAGTGAATAATATTCTGCAAAGCTTATGGGCCACGACTCTATACCACGCCCACACAAACCGTGGCAGCAGATGTGGAACTTCAATGGACGAATGGAAAATACAAAACTCTTCGGCAGTGTGAAACAGAAAACATAGACCCAACGCCCATTCTCAAACACGACGGAGACATTATCACAGCAACAATGCACCACTCGGCTGTTCGTTACGCAATTTTCTGGGACAACCACCTCAATACAAAACGTTAGTTGCTCTACATCAGCAACAGCTATCGGAAGATGTAAACAAGGCTGTATTAGAATTTATTTTCAAAGCTGTTGTTTCGGGATAGGTAGGCCGAGTACACCCCCTCTTTCCTTCACGACGTTTCGCCTCCCACAGTGGAGGCTTCCTCCGGTATTTTGAGACTCAGTGACAGATGACTGTGGTGTGATGCATGTTGCCTGATGTCAAAGGCAGTTCACTGCCTCGTCAGAATTCCTTTTTTTTTGTCGGCCGCAGCAGGGCAATCGGTGATTAAATAGGACAAAATCCCGAGAAGGTGGCGTGGTGTGTGGCCCTGCGCGAGCATGTGAGACGCGTTAGCGTAACTGTGAGCAACGTGTGTGACCGAACGGGTGATCAGATGCCGGACAAGAGTGCTTGTGCGTGTGGCATCCGCGGTGTCTACGCGAGCGAGTTCTCACGGTCTCACCGCGCCAGGGCGTGAGCGGGCCCCGTTGTTTGACGGCGGTACCGCGCGTGTCGTCGGGACGCGGCCGAGTGCCGTGAATGCGCTCGGACCAAGCGGAGGCTGTGAGCACGCATGCAGCGCATGCCAGGCAGGTGGAGTCATCCAGGACTAGCGGAAGAGAGGGTGCCGCGGGATGAGAAAGCGTCTCTGCACCACACTTTGCGTGTGACATGAAGCCATTAAGCCTTACATTCTGCATCGTTTCATTTATCTTAGGAGTCGCAAATCAATGTTGCCATCGGGGAAATGTCTTTTGTCACTCGAGCATGAATAAAAGTAAATTGTGTGGCTCATATGTGCACAGCGACGAGACAAAGTTTGTGAACCCTTAAGGATGTTGGGTATTTCTGCATAAATTTGACCGTGAGTCTCATCAGTTCGTCTTAGTCTTGATAATCGATAAAGACAAACGGAGTAAACAAATAGCGCACAAAAACATCTACTTTTTTCATTTTTTTATTAAGCAAAATGACCCAACATTGAATTTCTCTGTCGGAAAAAAACACATGTGAACCTCTAGGCTAATCAGCTCAATTAAGGGGGTAATCAGTGTTATGTGTTTCAATCAATGGGATAACAATAAGGAGTTGAGTGGCCATGCCCAATATGAAAAACATAAACTTTTGCCATCATCATTATTGGAAGGTTGTGCAATATGGTTGGGGGTGGTATCGTAGTGTTGTCACTGCAGACCGCACAACTTGACCACACACTGGTATAGCACTGCAATGCAGTAATTATACTGCAATTGTTTTAATCAACTAAACACTGTAATCGACTGTAATGATGTGGGTGTTCACGGCTCGATGCATGATGATTGCTTCGAAAAGCTGCTCTCTCGGGACAGCCATGGCGATCGACGCGGCTGTCCCGAGAGAGCAGCTTTTCGAAGCAATCATCACTGTAATCGACTCTTTCCTGCCTTCTGAAGGTAGGAAACCCCTATGAATCATGCCAGGTGTGATGTGTGGCTAATGATGCTGATGACATCACCAAGCACCACACATCATCTCCTATCCAGCGACATACGTGGCAGCATACTTTTTCAAGAAATATTTTCCTGTTTTTAAGTCAGTGAAAATGCGTTTAAACTAAACTAACCTCTGGTGCTATGTTGATACAATATTTCACAAAAATGTTCAAACCTCTCATGTCTGGAATCTTAGCTCTATGTGCTGCCAGGAAACCGCTGCAGAGCGAGTTATGCAAGATCATGTGACCACATTCGGATTTTTTTTCAATCCACAGAAATACTTCTCTGTTGATTGGATAGTAATGGTGTGATGAACCACGCACTCCATTACCAAACATCTTTTTTTTTAACGTCTTGTGTAGTCCACGTTTGGCTGTCAACATACTTCGAATGCGAAGTATAGTGTCAATGTCATGAGGTTTCAGTGTCATGAAGTTGTCCTCTGAATACCTTTAAGGCCATTGCTCGACTCAGAGTGAGGCGTACGCTCAAGGATTTCCATGAATGCCAGTCGTCCAATTTCAGCACAGTTCACGGTAGCCTTGCCACACACATGCATCGCTGTATTCCTGCCGTTTCCTGAATATGCTCAATATCAACAGCAAGTTGACATCGTGGCCAAAGTGATTGATGTCATCACCTCTACACCTCATTAGCAGCGCCATCTCCGTTCTGCCAGAGCCAACATGCCAAACATCGGCACAGTTGATATGCAGCCTCCAAGTTAGTTCCCGACAGTCTCTCACTATCTGCTATCACACTCAAAGAAATCCAGACTCACAGACATCCAGAGACTCAAATGGAGATCGCCAGCTATAGGGACTCACACGGACACCCCAATAGAGCTTCCCAAACATTTTCTCAGCATCTGTGATGGGTCTTATCTTCGATATGGTTACCGAACTCAGAGACCATTGCTGCAAGCATGTTCCTCACAGTGTAGATGTTTTTTGGCGGATCTCATCTAAAACACTGAAATATTCTCGATGTGCATGACTTATCCTGTCCTGCATAGAGAATTCAAGCGTGTGCCTCATGAGACACCTAGGCTCCCATGCCAACAGCAGCTCTGCGACCAGCTTAATATCCAGCTTTCTGACCGACACCGTAACACAGATTGTACCCCAACCTCAAACACCCTTTTGTTTATACTGAAACTTGTTTCCATAGCCCATCAAAAATTTGCTCCACTAAAGCAATCCGCCTTCTTAATATCATTTTACAATGGCTCCAGAATTACATGAGGGTGATGGGTGTCTCGGTCTGGTTACCTTGATATGAATGGCACGTAAGGAAACTATTAGATAGCTTGAGGACATTACTAACAGTCTTGCTTGTGTGAGCAGTCAGTATCTGAAAATTGGCACAGCAATTAATGTATATCTCAGTGTAGAGTGTTGTGTGATCAGGAGGATGCTAATGCTGTGGTGTCTCAAAGTGCAGGGTTCGTCTGCGTAGTGCTGGCATTGAGAGGCGGTGCCACTGTACATTATGAGCTGACATTATATATATACATGGTCCCTGGGCCAGTGAACATCTCTGGCTGCACACAGCAGGCAAGAAGGGTATTGTACTGAACCCAGATGGTGTGAGTTGTGTCCTTGGACAGGATAACGTGAATCCTGCGAAAAGAATACTCATAAAAAAGAGCCTCCATGCTGATACCATCCCCCCCAGGGACCTCTGTGCGGGAGGCTGCCGTAGTTCATAATATATATATTTTTTGTAGCATATTCCACCCAGGTTATAGTGGTTAATTCACACCATTGGCTTTGCAGGTAATGTCGTCGCTTGCTCGCACAGTTTGAATGTGTACACATTCTACACATGTCACATCTATAAATACACATCAGCGTCATGTGATTACGGTGTTTGCTTAAGATGAACATCACCATGCACAGGCTCATATATAAATGTGGCAATAATCCAGTTCAAACGTCGACAAAAATGAAGTGTGTTACTGTTATAACACTGAACATTTACTGTGATTACATATATAAGCAAAGAAATAGCAATGCTGAGATGTTTTTTATTGGACCACTTTACAACTGCTTTGTTTGCGTACATCCCATTGCATTCGAGTACAAACAGCCAAATAACCCCTAAATGATCCCATGAAATGAGCGCTTTGAAGAACCCTCCATTACCCGACACGGCAAAGAAAAAAGCAATCGTCACGTGTACAAGGCTCTAAAGCTCCAATTATTATTTCTCCGTGTCACAACCAAATTTATTAACAGACGCGACGTTTCATTTGCGACCACGTTCGACATCATCTGAGGATAAGGTTGCCATTGCAGTACGAGAAAGGCTTAATCTTCGCGTGTGATGCGTGCGAGAAACCGACGCGCATCCCGATTATTGCTCATGCCATGGTTACGTTTCGGGGCGGCGCGGTGGCCCAGTGGTTAGCGCTGACGCCTCACAGCAAGAAGGCC
>JAZEWT010000001.1:44525006-44538687 GCA_036362905.1 Mordacia mordax
GACGATGCCTCCAACACGGCAGGCAAAACGTCACGAAGGATAGAAAAAGAACACTCGACACGGCTGCCCCATAATAATATCTTTGGAGAGCAATTTTCATACATTGACCCATTAAAAAAACCCACATCTGTACATGAGTTACTTTCATTGACTATTTTCTTCCAATTCTCATGTTTTTTGTAATTTCAGAGATATGTTTTTTGTACGCAATATTGCTCAGAATGCAGTTTAATGAATCACTGTCACGTGTGCTGCATTGATCGTAATGCCTGGCACACTCCGTTCCGGCGTGTGTACTGTGTATGGTTACAAAACTGGATCCTATGTCAGGGTATGCAGCTGCAGTAAAGATGGTGCACATTGACATCTCAAATCTCATCTCATCTCATTATCTGAAACCGCTTAATCCTATATAGGGTCACGGTGAAGCCGGAGCCTATCCCGGAAACATAGGGCGTAAGGCAGGAATACACCCGACGACGGGACGCCGGTCCATCGCCGGGCATTGCGGGACAATTTTAGTCTGCGAGCCAATCAACCTATCCAGGAGCATGCTTTTGGACTGTGGGAGGAAACCGGAGTACCCGGCGAAAACCCACGCGGACACGGGGAGAGCATGCAAACTCCACACAGAAAGGCACCCGAGCCGAGAGACTCGAACCCGGGACCTTCTAGCTGTGAGGCGTCAGCGCTAACCACTGCGCCACCGCGCCGCCCACATCTCAAATGGTTTATCATTTTTTGCCCAATAATGAATTCACCATTTATATTCACATTTTTAAGGGGTGGGAACGTTCTCCGCGGAGTTGGAGCAATGAGATCAGTTGCCGTGCAGGCACTGGATGACAGATCGATAGATGTAACGATGTAGGTTTTCACGGCTCGATACATGATGATTGCTTCGAAAAGCTGCTCTCTCGGGACAGCCGCGTCGTTCGCTTCCTCTCTCCACCTCGCGACGTTTCGCCTCACACGTTGGAGGCATCCTCAGGCACAGTATGTGTGTGTAGTGCCTGTTGTTCCTATATATATGTGGGTACTATGCATGTGTCGAGTCATCTTTGGTTGTGTGGGGTCTACATCTGAATCTCATCTCATCTCATTGTCTGAAACCGCTTAATCCTCTATAGGGTCACGGTGAGCCGGAGCCTATCCCGGAAACACAGGGCGTAAGGCAGGAATACACCCGACGACGGGACGCCAGTCCATCGCCGGGACATCTGAATCACATTAACACTAATCTCCTTGTCCTGTTCACACCCGGAAACTGCAATAACCCCCTCCTGCTTTGTCTGTGGCTAGTCCCATAATTTGCATCTCAGATCGTTTGATGTTTAATAGATGGATGGTTATTATTGGAGCAGAAAGTACGCAGTGAGCTTGCAAGGTCTTAATGCAGAATTCTTGCAAAACAACAAACTTAAGAAATGACCAACGCAGCAACACATAAAAGCAAAGGGCGAATAAACGTATAGCAACATTATTCGTATTAAATGGAACTCAACGGTAATTGTAAAAATAAACAGTAACACGCAAGATTGCACAATTTAACAAACTCACAACACCAACTTGTACAAAGATGTAACACCAACCATAATCATGACGTGAACGGTAGCACTGAAGATTACACAGCACAGTAAATTACTGGACAAAGAAGGGCAACAGTGCAACCATGGCATGAGGAAAAAAGACCAATCAATTCCTGCAATTGTAGCAAGGACGGCATTTTGGTGAAAATTGGGATCTAAGGTAGCACAAGTGTAACCTCAAACTCGTGGCAATAATGCTCCAAAAGTGAGGGACAACTGTCAAAAAAGCCCTTTCCCCGAATTTTTATTTGCATCTAGGAACGTTAAGCATACAGTAGGGTGAGTTTCTAATGTTACATTCATATGTGTTATTGTTGTTGATATGCCGTTCGTATGTCGTTGCTGATATGCCATTCTCTCCACAGCTCTGTGCAGCGCTTTGTGACCCTCGGATGAAAAGCGCTCTGAAAATTCAATTATTACTGTTTCAAAGGCTTTAACAAATCTAGAAATAGCATGGCATCACTTTGTTTTGTTAATAGTGCTAAAACAAAATTTAGAGTCCAGTACCATCGAGGTTGTACAGTATCTTTGATGAAAGCTTGATTGTTGTGAACATTAGGTGACTGAAAAAATTAGAAATGTTTTTTGGTATTTTGTTCATAGGTTTTTAACCGTGGGAAATATAATAGAAATTGGCCTGGATATATTATATATCAGATACAGACCCAACCCTTGTGAAGAGGATGAATAAAAGCGGTTTTTCATTCAGCATGGACTGTCACTTCTTTAATAGATAAGTTAAAGGTATGGGTTTAAGGTCTGAAAGTTATATCAGCCACTGCAGCTGGAGCAAATGGAGGACGATTATAAGCCCCAGTTAAGGAAATGGTCTTCAATGAAGCCACCTGACTCGAGACCTTCAGATGTGTGACTGGTTTAACATTAAATACTTGCTGTGAAATATTAGTTTTGTTCCAATATTTTTGACTGGTCTGGAGTGTATTTTATGAGCTTGAAGCACAGTCACTGGAAATTTTCAAATGAATGACCAGTAATATAGAAGTTAAAATTAAAGCCACTTAGATTATCCAAGCTATTTGTAAGAAGTTTTCCAGCTACTGAAAGGTTCATTGCTAAACTGTAATAACTAGACTTATTTGAAATTGCATTGATAGGACCAAAACAGCTTTGTATTTCCATGTGAAACCAAGAGGGTATTTCGGAAGTAATTTCGTTTAGCATTACATAGCAATTTAGTGCAACCGTTGCACAAGGCTATGTACTCAAATGATTTTTTTTGTCGAGATTACTCTTCTTTGCCGATTCCCATGCTGCATCTCTTGTCCTCATGAAAATAGCAATTCGTGGGTCAAACCCACAAATTCATGAGGGCATTGATAATATTAATTTTAATATTGTTATCAATATTATTTAAAAAATATTATTGGTGGAGCGTGTTTCTCAATTAACGCTAGAAATAGTTTTCAAAAATATGCGTAGGGCTGTGTCCAGGATTGGAATTTTTACACGCAGATTCCCAGTCTGTATGGAATACATCATGCGTCTGGTGCATTCGTTAAAATAATGTTCAACAGGGAAGAGTGGTGTCCATGTTTGAGATTATACCTGGTGGGCGAGTTTATCAATTCTCATCTCATCTCATTGTCAGAAACCCCCCTTAGTGCTGTACAGGGTTGCAGTGAGCCGGAGTCTATCCTGGCAGACACAGGGCGCAAGGCAGGGATATACCCACGATGGGACGCCAGTCCATCACCGAGCACTGCGGGAAATTTAGTCTGTAAGCCATTTAACTTATGCATTAGCATGTTTTTTGTACCGTGGGAGGAAACCGAAGTGCCCGGCGAAAACCCACGCGGGCACGGGGAGAGAACATGCAAACGTCACACAGAAAGGCACTCGAGCCGAGATTCGAACCTGGGACCTTCTTGATGTGAGGCGACAGCGCTACCTACTGAACCACCGTGCTGTCCGAGTTTATCAATTGGGAAAGGTTAATCTCGTTTTCAATGGATAGAGCCTCCTTTTTTGGGTCAATCCAGTTCCGATTTAGGTCACCCATAATGATTAATTTACCCTTGGGGAGAGTAGAAATTATGTATTATTGCGTCACGTTATTGTGAGAGGTTGTGCCAGCTTATAGGGAGGCCTTTATTCAGCAATGGATTAGTCATGGCTGATAATGATGGTTCCAGTTATACTATCTGTATCACGTCACAAGTTAAACAACAAATGTCTTTTCAAAACCCTCACATATTTTGAACAATGCATCACCCTGTATCACAGAACAGGCCTGGTAGATGATGATTGCTTCGATGATATTGTAGGATCACTAGTTCTGTCACTTCAATGAATTATACCTGTTCATCTGCAATAGAGGCACACCTATTGTGTGCCCTGCAAGGAGTGCTCATTGCTTGGACATCAAGTCACAGTGTTCTTTTCTCAGTTTGGAATATTTCAAATCAAAGTAACACCCCACCTGATTTTGATTGGTTTTGTCACCCGTGCTGAGGTAATCACCACACTTTACAGTACCAGAGAATTTGGACATGGACCGCCATCACAGATCCTGATAACTGTGAAATATAATGCGAATGTATTCCACATGTATGAGTGAAATATTTTGGATGATCAGAGTTTTTTTATAGAGTGTTTGCTATGATCTACTTATTCGTAAACAAAATTCTGATAAATGGAAGCAGTTCAGAATTGACTCTGGAAAAAATCGTAGATAGGAAGACTTTTGGGCTGTAGGTAATTGCAGTGTTTATGTATACTGCATTTCCTCTGGATGATAAGAGTTCTGGGTGATTGGGACAGTTCTGTACTTGCAAACCTAGAGCGATCGCAGGTGGCTGCCCATATTCAAACCATAGGACCCCTCCTGGTAGTGCCATTTCAGTGGCACTTTCTCCAGACTGCCAACCTGATCTGTTACCTCCACTCGTTAGCGTTTCATCGTGTCTGAATTGTTTCGTTCTCTGCATGCTTTACCGTGGAGCCAGGGTACAGAGAGGCAACTTGTGTTTTTGGCATAGAGTGAAGTGTATTGGTGGAAAATCCACAGCTACATTACTCGATGGGAATGATGAAGGAATGCCAATATAATTCCATCACTCAATGGCCTTTAGAGGCCTGTCATACACAGACCTCTGTTTCCTTTGACTAGTATTACAGCCCAAGCTCCACCGTGCTATGCCTTAGCTTTTGTATAAGTTTATATATTATTCATATCAGTTCTATTCATCATTTGATTTTTTGTTCTGTCAGACGAATGTGAGTGTTACAACCTTGCAGTTGGTTAAGGACAAGTATCCCACCCGTGGTGAAAGTTTCCACCGATTTGGAGGTTGCTATGATTCTTGTCTCACTGCAAAAGGGCTGGGTTCAATTCATAGTTTGCATTTATGTTTGGTTTGTCTTATTTTGTTGTCAGAAACCGCTTAGTCCTGTACAGGGTCACGGTGAGCCGGAGCCTATCCCGGCAGACACAGGGCGCAAGGCAGGGATATGCCCAGGATGGTACGCCAGTCCAACACCAGGCAGTGCAGGCAATTTAGTCTGCAAGCCAATTAACCTATGCAGCAGCATGTTTTTGGACTGTGGGAGGAAACCGGAGTGTCCGGTGAAAACCCACATGGACACGGGGAGAACATGCAAACTCCACACAGAAAGGCACCCGAGCTGAGATTCGAACCTGGGACCTTCTTGCTATGAGGCGACAGCACTACCCACCACCGTGCAACCCTGTTTGGTTTGTATATTGTTTATTCCCCTTTTCTGCACAGGTTCCCTCCAGGCTGTCCGTTTTCCACCCATGGATAAAAAATATTTGCAGTATACTGCATATGTGTAACATGTAAGTGATAGTGACCAACTATTTTAACGAAGAAAATAGCTAAACAATTGACTGGAATGAAATTACACATAGCAACATCATGCTTTAACATCACACTCATTCGTATGGAGTTGGTCAAATGCCCCAAGACAGAACCCCACTGGAAAGAGTCTTGATACTCAATGGGGCTTTTTCAGGTAAACAAAAACTAAGTGGTGACAAAACAGAAGTTTTGCTTGTCAGAACCCTGCACCAATTGTCCAAGGCTGAACCCATCCAATTGATGCTTGACAACCATACCATCAAAGTTGCTAAGGCAGTCTGGGGCCTCGGAGTGACTTGATTCCTCACTCACCTTTAAGACACATCAACAAGGTGACGAAGGTAGCCTATTTCAATCTCAGCAATAGGCAGGCTGTGCAACATCCTGTCACCCTCCGATTCTGAGAAGCTAATACACATCTTCATCTCTTCATGAAACGATTATTGCAATGCACTACTCCCTGGCACATCAACAACTTCAGAGCAGTACAATTGAAAATCAAACAGTAATTAATTTAGAGAAGGACGTAAAATAAGCGATAAAAATAATTGTTAAACAAATTAAGGAAGGAATAAGTGTTCCTGAGCAGGCACAAGTCGGCAGCGAGTCATCATCCCAGCACAACAACAGTGAGCCACATCAACAGTCCCAGCCAGAGGACTTGAAAGCTTTACGGAACAAGTGGATCTTAAGACGAGATTTGAAGATGCCCAGGGACTCAGCTGACCAAATCTCCAATTGAAGGGCATTTCAGATTCTGGGAGCAGTGGCCAATTAATTAAAGAGCATTTTATAGTTGTGGGAGGATACCAGAGAACCCAAAGGTATCCTATCCAGAACAGGGGAGAGAACACAGACTCCACACAGAAAAGCACCTTGAGGCGGGAATCATACTGCCTCGGGCAGGACTCTCTTTCTGTGCGGTGCAGATTTACCACTGTAACACACTTCATGCTGTTCGGTGCACAGTGTGAAGACATGGAGTGACAAGGCTTCCCACTGCACAGAACCCCATGAAGCGCCGAATGTGCATTCAGCCAATCATGACACCTTTGCACACATGATCAGTTGGGTTTGTGCACAATTAGCACGTCCCCTTACCAACTCAACGTGATTAGCTTTTAAGTTAATCTCAAGCACTTTTAGTACTGATCTCAGTGCCTCTCTTCCACCCAGCCCCTACAATTCAGTAAATATAGTGAAGCCACAATACTGACAGGTCAATCGGTCAATTTTTATTTTATCTTGAAGGGACCGTTGAACTTTGTAGCTCTTTTTAACAGTTGTCCAGGGGGAAGAGGTGAGCAAGTTACAACATCTCAGGGCACCGGTAGAAATGTAATTAGGAGAGTTAACTTAGGCAGCGTGTTTTTGGACTTTGGGAACAAACCGTAGTCCCCTGCAAAAATCCACCTCAACACGGGTAGAACACACAAACTCCACACAAGCACCAGAGCCGGGAATTGAACCCCGTCTTTCTTGCTGGGAGGTGGCAGCACTACTCACAGCTCACTCTGCCACCGTACCAGCAGCGCTACTCCGCTCACTGCTACCTTGCTGTCCCAAAGACCACACATTTTGCACACCTCTGTCGAGTCTCGATCTTACGTGAGCGACTGGAGGGTATAGGGGTCTCTGGCAGTGCCCTGCATTGGCTGAGCTCCTACCTGTCCGACCGGAAGCAGTTCGTCAGCCTCGGTGGACAAAACTGAGAGATCCATCCTGTTTTGTCTGGAGTTCCTCAGAGTTCAGTTCTTGACCCACTCCTCTTCAGCATCTACATTCAATCACTTGGCCATATCCTTTGCAGCCTCAATCTCAGCTACCATTGCTATGCCAAAGATATCCAAATCTATATCCACGCAAAGTTATCCATCAATGCGTCTGGTCTTTGCAGGTCATCCTCAATGTCAACTATGAAGGCCTCGCTCAATTCAAATGCAAATTTCCTAAAACTAAATGGCGACAAAACAGAAGTTTTGCTTGTCAGAACCCCGCACCAATTGTCCAAGGCTGAACTTATCCAATTTATGCTTGACGACCAGATCATTAAAGTTACTAAGGCAGTCTAGAGTCTAGGTGTGACTCTTGATTCCTCACTCACCTTCGAGACACACATCAACAAGATGACGAAGGTAGCCTATTTCTATCTCAGAAATATAGTAAGACTCGCAACATCTTGTCACCCGCTGATGCTGAGAAGCTAATACACATCTTCATCTCCGCACGAGTTGATTACTGCAATGCTCTGCTCCCTGGTACCCCTGCCTACCTGATCAATTGTCTCTAATGTGTGCAGAATGCGGCTGCTAGTGTCCTCACTCGCACACCCATCCACGATCACATATCCCCAGTACTGATGTCTCTCCACCAGTTACCTGCTAAATACAGGGTTGAATTAAAGATCCTCCTTCGAGGACTGTTGGTGCGGCTCAGTGTTGTCGTGCCAGGATGATGGCTCTGTTCTGACCTGCGCCTGCTCGAGAACATTTATTCCTTGTTTATTGCAGATTTTTTTTAATCGCTTATTTTATGTCCTTCTATAGTTTATTGCTACTATTTGACTTTCAGTTAAACACTCCTGATGTTGTTGACATGCCGTTTTCTCCACAGCTCGAATTTCTAAAAAAAAAACTCCATATAAAACGATATTGCTGATATGCCGTTATCTCGTTGTTGATGTGCCATTCTCTCTGCAGTTCTGTGCAGCGCTTTGTGACCCTCGGGTGATAATCACTCTTTATATGCTTTTATTATATAATGAAAAATGTTACGTGCAACCATTTCCCAATATATGTTTCATAAACATTGATAATTTTTATTTTACATTTTTAGTTGAAAGTCAGATCATATTTTACATGTTGTTGTGCAATGACGTGAATACTTAAAAAAAAACCCCAAAAAATGTTATTATTGCTGATTTTCCGTTCCAATGTTATTGTTAGGGCGGCACGGTGGCCCAGTGGTTAGCGCTGTCGCTCACAGCAAGAAGGTCCCGGGTTCGAATCTCTCGGCTCGGGTGCCTTTCTGTGCGGAGTTTGCATGCTCTCCCCGTGTCCGCGTGGGTTTTCGCCGGGCACTCCAGTTTCCTCCCACAGTCCAAAAAGCATGCTGCTACATGGGTTAATTGGCGAGCAGGCTAAATTGCCCCGCAGTGCCCGGCGATGGACTGGCGTCCCATCGTGGGTGTATCCCTGCCTTGCGCCCTGTGTCTGCCGGGATAGGCTCCGGCTCACCGTGACCCTGTATAGGACTAAGCGGTTTCAGACAATGAGATGAGATGTTGTTGTTGGTGCCGTTCTCTCCGCAACTCTGTTCAGCTCTTTGTGACCCTCGACTGAAAAGCGCTCTATAAATGTAATTATTATTATTATTCATTTCCATCTCAAGTCAATTCGCTCTTAATGTATTAAACTTGTGTGAGGGTGCTTTGAGTTAGGAAGGCATTTGTTTTCCGTTTTGTATGTATTTGTTTTTTTGTTTTTTATCAGTGTCACAAACATTGAAAGCTACTCCCCCCACGGTCATGCCACAGCCGACACCACCTCATGACGGGTTGTGACTCATGGGCTGGGAGCCAATGGTTTGACTCGACGTTTCCACTTGTCTGCGAGCACCTCGGCTTTTGTTAGTGTTCAGTTGTCATCTTATCTCATAGTCAGAAACCGCTTAGCCCTGTAGAGGGTCACGGTGAGCCGGAGCCTACCCCGGCAGCCACAGGGCGCAAGGCAGGGATATACCCACGATGGGACGCCAGTCAATCACCGGGCACTGCGGGCAATTTAGTCTGCAAGCCAGTTAACCTATGCAGCAGCATGTCTTTGGTTGTGAATAAAGTCAAACGCGCATTAGCGAATCCAACCGCGTTTTTATTTTAAATAATCTAAATGCTGCACATACATCACAAAATCTTAAAAAGTAATAATTTCCCGAGAGAGACAGTGCACTTAAAGTACCTAAGAAATGTCCGAGCGCTAAGACTTCGAAACACAAATGTGATTGCTGAATTCACTTAACAGCAGTGTGTGGATATCAAAAGGAAGAGTCATTTGTCAGAAGGAAGAAGCTTTGGAAGACTTGGTTTGCACTGTCAACTGGCATCCCAGACGGAGCGTATTACAGTAGGCCACCCCTGGTTAATACTGCGAGTGCATTGTCCATGAATACACACGTCTGTTCTATAGTAAACGTTAAAGATCCCGTAATGGTATTCAAAAAGTGGACCATGCTGTGTTGGCCTCTGCAAATTTGCCATGTTGGAAAAAATACCTGCATACTCAATTGGGATTCCACATTGGTAGGTAGATGTTTATTATTGTTGAAGAAAGCACCCAGTGAGCTTGCAAATTCTCGACGTGGAACTCCTGCGACACAAGAAACTCAAGAAATTATCACTGCAACAACGCATAAAAGCAAAGGGCAAATTAACTCACAGCAACAGAGTACGCATAAATAAAACTTACCATAATCATAAAAAGTAAGCCATAACATGCAAGATTGCACAATTAAAATAACTCACAGCACTAACTGGTACAAAAGATGAAACCCCAACTGTAATCATGAAGTAAATAGTAAAACTCAAGATTGCACAGCACAAAAGTTACAGATAGCAGTCATTTCCGCCTCCTGGCAGACGTGCCCACTCGCAGGCCAGAAGATGAGCCACCTTGTGCAGCACACGGGCAGCTGCAAATATTTTAGATAATATGTTGTGATTTACTTTTGAGTTGTTGATGTATTTACATGCCTTTAAATGCAAATATTGTTAATATTGTACTTATCTAGGTTTGCATGGTTCAGTGTATGAGAATTGCTCTCCATGGCTGTTTTTTTGGGGTAGGCAAGTCGAGTGTTCCTCTTCTCCTTCACAATATTTCGCCTCCCACTGGTGTTGGCTATCCTAAAAGAACAGCTATCTCATCTCATCTCATTATCTGAAACCGCTTAATCCTATATAGGGTCACGGTGAGCCGGAGCCTATCCCGGAAACACAGGGCGTAAGGCAGGAATACACCCGACGACGGGACGCCAGTCCATCGCCGGGCATTGCGGGACAATTTTAGTCTGCGAGCCAATCAACCTATCCAGGAGCATGCTTTTGGACTGTGGGAGGAAACCGGAGTACCCGGCGAAAACCCACGCGGACACGGGGAGAGCATGCAAACTCCACACAGAAAGGCACCCGAGCCGAGAGATTCGAACCCGGGACCTTCTTGCTGTGAGGCGTCAGCGCTAACCACTGGGCCACCGCGCCGCCCTAGAACAGCTCTGAAGAGTATTATTCATTGTTCTTATTAATAATATAAGTTTGGCAACTACATAGCACTGGGCTGTTATTTAAATCTGTGGGGTTTGCGCAGATCACGCTGGAGGCATGGGTGTTGATGTGTGGCCAATAGGTCTTGTTTTGTTCTTGGTTCGTTGCCAGCAATGGCGCTGGCCCGACGATTTGTGGCCGGGCATGTGACTGCTCACACCACCCCTCATGTTGCCACGCTGACCATAGCAGGTGCTCGCTAATGGCGCTCGCCTTCCTCATCGGCCACGGTCGGCGGTGCACTAACGGCGGCGTTTGTGCTCTCTTGTGTTTCTTTAGAACTTGTCTCGGAATAGGGCGCCCAGCATGGCGGTGTCGGCAAGGGACCCATCGTGCGCTGGGCGGCGGCGGCGCTGCGACTCGCAGACCCGGTACAGCCTCAACCCCGAGAGCCTGCGTGGCCTCTCCGGTAATGACGTGCGACCGCACCGGCGGGCGCCAGCTGCAATGCACATGCGAACACGCACTCACACTTGCACAATCAGTTACCTGGTATCGCATCACTGATTGGCAACCACCGACTGTATGGAAACGATATAAACTCTGGGATCGCACCAAAAAACCGCTTCCAATGCTACATTTTAAATAGCATAATTGCATTTTCTTCACAAACAGTTGGAGATAATGTATAGCATCTATTCAGTTTTGTTCACTCATTAGCGTTGGTCAATAGAGTGAGGTTATGATAGTTTTGGACTCACAATTTTCTCCACATGAATGCTTTATTTACGGCCCTACGAAGATCCCTAGCGAAATGGCTGGAAGTGAAATTTCAGCATCTGCTGACCTCTGACCCCAATTAGGTTTCCGTGGCTGTCCCTACGTACGAGAGTTGCGTGCGCACACGATCGTAACACGTGTCGTGATGATGACGTGTCACGTTGTAATGATCCTCTCTCCGAACGATCAAAAATAAATGATGGAACACCGCCCTGAATTCCACAGCGGTATCATGTGGAGATATGCAGGAGGCCAGGCGAGGGGAATGTGCAGGGGCTGTTTTCCTTATTGGGCGAGTGTGTTTATTTTATAAACAGGACAGCAGCGCAGGGCCTTGGTAGAGTGGTCTCATTATTCATTACGTTCATATTTACAGCCATGAGGAGTAAACTTTAGTTTGTCCAAACTATCTACAAGGCTATACTATTCTTTGTTTACATGCTTGTCATGATATGGAGTGATTTGAATTTTTTTTTAATTATATGTTATTTTTAATAGTATAGTATCTGATCGCAATGTCCATTTGGAGGCCAACTGTACATGCCTCATTTTTTTAATTGACACAGGCGAGCAATGCCATGGCTCGTATTTGACCACAGGGCCTTTACGAGATCATCGCCTATTCCTTGGTTTTTTCATGGCCTATGATCCATTGAGGTCCATGGTCTGTACAATTCTGACTCAACGAGAGACAGTTGGTTGATCGCACAAATGTTCTGAAACTCACGTCTCATGGGCATGAATGTGCCATACCCTGGTTTGCTGGGAGAATGTGGTACAGCAGCGTTTCCATCAGTCCACCTGTTCGTCTTTAATATCTATTCATCTTTCAACAAATGACAAGCACCGCACATCACTGCAGGTTGAAATGATTGGAAATATCCATTCCTATCTTTTTCCCAAGTGAAGGAATTCTGCTGCGTGGCCTGCTTTTCAGGGGTCTCTTCTACAGCCAGTCTGCATTGACAGTGACAGCCATATATAATAATAATCTACATCAGTTTAATAATAATATTTGCAATTTCAGATCGCTTTTTGCCCGAGGGTCACAAAGCACTGCACAGATCTGTGGCGACAATGGCATGTCAGCAACATCATAGTGGATACATTCAAGTAAAAAATGGCTATAAATCAATGAAGCACATAAAATAAGAAATAAAATAATTGTTAAACAAATAAAGGAAGGAATAAGTGTTCCTGAGCAGGTGCAGGCCAACAGCGAGCCATCATAAAAGCACACGTCAGTGAGCAGCATCAATAGTCCTAGCCCGAGGACATCAAGGCCTTACAGAACAAGTGAGTCTTGAGAATATTCTCATCTCATCTCATTATCTGAAACCGCTTAATCCTATATAGGGTCACGGTGAGCCGGAGCCTATCCCGGAAACACAGGGCATAAGGCAGGAATACACCCGACGACGGGACGCCAGTCCATCGCCGGGCATTGCGGGACAATTTTAGTCTGCGAGCCAATCAACCTATCCAGGAGCATGCTTTTGGACTGTGGGAGGAAACCGGAGTACCCGGCGAAAACCCACGCGCATGGAAACTCCACACAGAAAGGCACCCGAGCCGAGAGATTCGAACCCGGGACCTTCTTGCTGTGAAGCGTCAGCGCTAACCACTGGGCCACCGCGCCGCCCAGTCCTGAGAATATGTGAATTAGATTTTTCATTGAGGCAATTAATCACTATTTCTGTTGTGGCACAAGCAAAATTGCTTCTACCATAACAGATATAGTGGTATGTGCATTGTTTTCCTCGCTGGCCAATTCTCGTTTTATTCATAACTGTAGTTTAACTTCTACACACATTGCGGAGCAAACGAACTCACATTGGTGCATCTAATGGACCATTGCCAGCAGTGCAGTGTTGCTTTAATGGTTTATTTGAAGTGCTTGTGATGCAAGGATTATCCCGTTCTCATAATCTGAACAAATATGAAGTAAGGTGCTAAGTATTAGAGTGTCAGCAGTAGTTTTGCAAGAGATCGTGATGTTGCGCTGTCATCATCATCATTATCATTACCCACATAATCCTGTATATCAGGAGTGCACACACTTTTTCAACATGCGAGCTACTTATAAAAATGACCAAGTCAAAATGATCTACCTACCATAAAATTGCAGAACATATATTCATTCATAAATATATTGAGAATTCTTTATATGAACCATATATGTTGGTATACCTTGCATAACTGCGTGAACC
>JAZEWT010000001.1:44576691-44587892 GCA_036362905.1 Mordacia mordax
TAGCCATTATTTTACTTTTCACTGATCTACTTTGATGTTTTTTTGACAATGCCATTCTCTCCACAGCTCTGTACAGTGCTTTGTGACCCTCAGGTGAAAAGCGCTCCAGAAGTGCAAATGTTATTATTATGTAAACTATCACACTTGAAATGCAGCCTTGGGAATAGGTTCCTCATGTTAAAAGGATAACAATATTAGAATTTGGTATTTTATCAAGAGTATTGTTTGCCCATGTTTAGTGAGCATTGCATGTGAGTATGGTTCTACCCAAATATGAATCTACAGTGAAGTGGAAAGGAGAATGAGGGAATGTGTGGGTAACAGCAGTTTTGGATGAAAATATATTCATGTAATTAGTTCGAGGAATTGTTGGCGCCGACTTACTGCCTGGCCGCTACGTTGCAGCTTGTTTGTGAATTATCAGTGGTTGCGATCTACAGTTTGGAAAAAACAAAGACTATGCTGTGTATAAAACTAACACATTATGATAATTATTGCACACAACAAGTGAGGCGGGCAGCTCAAAATGAGGCACAGAGAACTTGCCCAACAGGAGTTGGTGAATCCCTCAATCGATTGGGGACCACTCATCACCCTGTGTCGGGGGAGGTGGGCGGTTCCCTCTTACGACTGCTCTGGGCGTTGTGCCGGTCTCTCGGGACAGCCGCGTCGATCGCTGCCTCTCCCCCGTGCGACGTTTCACCTCACGCGTTGGAGGCATCCTCAAAAATCCTGAGGATGCCTCTAACGTGCGAGGCGTAAACGTCGCGATGGGGGGAGAGAGGGAGCGATCGACGCAGTTGTCCCTCCCGAGAGAGCAGCTTTTGGAAGCAATCATCGTGCATCGAGCCGTGAAAAACCTACATCGTTACTTTGTGCCGGTGTCCATGCCCACCTCTTGCTGCGACGGCAGACTGGGAGGCGCGCATCGACAGCCACGGCCGCGTCTTCTACGTGGACCACGTTAACCGCATGACGACGTGGCAGCGGCCAACGGCCTCCTCGTCGCCGCAGGTCCTGCAGCGATCCAATTCCATCCACGCCGTGCAGCAGATGGAGCAGCTCAACCGTCGGTATGACGCACGAACGAACGAACGCACGCACGCACGCACGCAAACACACAGATCCCTCGTGTAGCATTAACAGATTGTAAGGAAAATTGTTGTGTGAGAACCTAAAAACAGGGGTGTTAATTGGAATCAAAATCACTGTGAATGCATCCAGGTCTGCGTACCCTTTAGAGCGGGGATCTGGGCGTCGTGTCCCAGAAATTTTGAGTTTATTAAAATGGATTGCTCTGACTTGAGATGTAAGCCTAATAATTTCCCTCTGAGATTTTCACTCTGGGAATAGCGTTCCCGTGCATTCCCACACAATTCCACCCATGCCTGTAAGGGCCAGCATGGTGCATGAGGACTTGGGTGGCCGGCACCATGCTCACTTTTGTCTCCCTACTTGCGATGTTTACGCACTGCTCGTTTGAGGCTGAATTGACTTCGAGGAGGCTCAGGACAGGTTTAAAATAAATTGTTACCGGTGTTGACCGTGTGCGGGAATCAAACTCCGCTTGTCGCAGTCATAGCGCAGCACGCTAACCACTACACAACTACGCCCCACTCACGCACATACATGCAAACGCGCATGTGTTATAATTCAGAACATGACCAAGTAGCAATAGTAAAATGTGAGTAAAACATTAGTAAAATAACCCCAAGGTTGACTCCATTTCAAAGGAATACCTTACATGGTATGGAAACAGGTACATTTATAAAAAGTGAGCCGGGCGTGGTGCTGGCCAGCCCACCGCCTCGTATGCCGAGCCAGCCTTACCGCAGGCGTTCATTAACTGCACCTGCCCCAAGCGCGCGGTGAAGGCTATGCGGGGGGGGACCTCCGTCTTTTGTTTCGGCTGTGAAGGTACCAGAGTGTTCATCGCACCATGACGAGTGACCGCTCGGCAACGGAGGAGGAGGAGGAGGAGGGCGGGGGGGCGGTGGGCGGAGCCAGCGAGGGGGCTCCGGTGGGCGGCGACGAAGAACCGGACGCCGCGCCTCCCGTCAGCGGTGCCGCCTCCCACCCGCACGGGGCCGCAATCCATTCCAGTCTCTGGCTGCATTAGCGTGAGGTGGCCACTGTGTGCCGGAGGCACATAGTGGCCGTATTCCATAGGTTCGATGTCGTGCGAGCGTAAAGTGATGCCATAAACGGAATTGTTCTCTCCACGGTTGTTCTTTCATGACAGCCGTGTCGAGTGTTCCTTCTCGCGCCTTCGTGATGTTTCGCCTGCCACGTTGGAGGCGTCATCAGGCTTCGCAATGTTTTGCCTCCCACGCTGGAAGTGTCGGGCATTCCTGATGTCTCCAGTGTGGGAGGTGAAACGTCACGAAGGAGAGAGAAGCACTCGACACGGCTCTCCCGAAAGAAATAATTGCTTTGGAGAGCAATTCTCATACATCGAAACGTGAAAATCTACAGTGGTGTATTTTTTTAGTGAACTCTATAATTTGCGTACCTTAACTTAAATTAGATCTTCATCTATGTCATAATGATAAATGAACAGAACCTGACTAAAAAAATAACATACAAAATATCAAAGTTTTCATCCATATATTTATTGAGCAAAATGATTCTACATTTAGTTTCTTGTTGGAAAAAGTATGTAAACCTCTTATGTTAATCAGCTCAATTAAGGGGGTAATTAATTTCCATTTATTTCAATCAATTGGATGACAATCATGAGTGAGTTTGTTTGACCCTGCCCAATATACAAATAACGACTGTCGGGGTCCACTTAAAAGGGTTCCATTGTCCTACAAGTGGACCCCGACAGTCGTCCATTGATCCTGGAATGCAGCAACTCTGTGGAGGTGACTCAACACGTACATAGTTCCTACCTATAAATAGGAGTCACGCACAAGACGCACGCACACTGCGCCTGAGGACGCCTCTAACATGTGAGGCGAAACGTCGCGAGGTGGAGAGAGGAAGCGATCGACGCGGCTGTCCCGAGAGCGCAGCTTTTCGAAGCAATCATCATGCATCGAGCTGTGAAAACCTACAAAATGGGGCTACAACCCCATTTTCAAAGATGTTGGGCTCCACCAATCCACTCTCAGGCAGTTAGTGTACACACGGATAAGTTTCAACACCACTGTTACTTACAATAGGTTTTACCGTATCTGGCGATTATGCAGGTGTTAAGATCTTAACACCTGCATAATCGCCAGATCTTAACACCTGCATAATCGCCAGATACGGTAAAACCTATTGTAATTTTATATTTGTATACTGGCAAAAAAGTACCCATAGCGTTAACAGCACCACTGTTACTCTTTGCAGAAGTGGACATCCATAATTAAACATATTGTTCATTATTATTATACCTTTGCATTATTTACCTATATTTGCATTATCATATTTACAGTATCTACGGGTAATATAGGAAGGTGATATTAAGAGCGTATAAAAGTAACATGCAATAGTCCAGCACATCTGCTCATCTGGCACCCCCTTGGTACTGAGGGTATCGGATTGATGGACTTTTGCAGTGTGCTTTTTCTGTGAACATTTATACTTGCGTATTTATACGGATGATTGTACGTGTGATTCTGTGTGATTGCGTGCATGTGCCTGGGCGTGTATAAACATATCTACGTGGGTCTGGGCGTTCCTGTATATGCTAGTCCCTCATATGCTGTTCTGGCTCTTTGTCTTAGTACGTGCCAGTTGTCTGAGTCAACCCATGGCACCGGGTCTGTCCTGCAAACTCCTGTCGGTGAGCCTCAAGTGCCGAAGTCACATCACCACCACTTAGCGAGGGCGGTTGTTGTTTTGCGTGCGTGCGTGCGTGCGTCTGCGTGCCCATGGGGGAGCACAGATCACCGACGGGACTCTGCACCCTCTGGACATCACATGATGCACACGAGGATGAGCCTCTTGCTCCAGTCACCCGCTGTCAAGTTCCTCTCCAGCCCGGACTTCTTCACGCTGCTTCACTCCAACCCCGTGAGCGCACGACCGCACGCCGCGCGACACGGTCACCACCACGGGAACGGCGTGCAGCGTGCGGGGCGCGCCCCAAGGGACCCGGCCGCGGTCCTGCAGGTTCCGCCGTCCCCCTGCTGGGTTGTTAGCAATTTTCAAGTTCAGCGGCGCGTGTTCGTGGCCATGGCACCAAGAGCTATTTCTGGAGGTAAACCACAAATGGCTGTAATGGCATCACAAGTGACCTCCAAGGTTGTGGAGAGAAGTTCGCTGAAGCTAAAGTTAATTAACTAAATACGGCACACCTGAATCGAGCTGCGAGGCTGCCACCTGCCCTCCGATGAAAGCTGGACTCAAGACCTCGAGTATTTTGAGAATAGAGGAAAAAATCCCCAAACCACACTGGAGTTTGGGGAAAATCAGAATGGTAGAAAAATATATAAATATACGGACTCATCACCAAACAAAGCAGTGGACAGATCAAACACAGTTGAGTAGGATATCCTTTTGGTGAAACTTGCTAAACAGCGACATCTGGCTCTTCCTTGTTTAGCTATTTACGTGGCCTCACATCTCACAAAGTCTGACACAGACAGCTTGATGACATCACAACCATTCAGTGACATGCCAACTCTTTTGTCTGATGTTGACCGTGTGTGTGTTTGTTTGGAAACAGTGGTGAAGCCGTAGTTAGTGCCATCAGTGGCAAGTAATATCACATCTTTTCCTGGGCCCCCCGAAGTCATATCGGGCTTAAAGGAGAACGTGACACAGTGTGTTAAAATGAGCCCTGGTGAGACAAAGGTGGCCATGCATGATGCTGGCAACACCACTCCTTCGTGTGCCTTTCCAGCCTTAATAGATGCTCGCTACCAGCACTTTCCTCAACAATCTGCGTAGCTGTAGAGGGAATCTTTGTCTTGTTTGTGTTGCAGAGTGCCTACCACCTGTTTGCTAACAGCACCTGCTTGAAGCACATGATCAGCAAAGTGCGCCGCGACTCACATAACTTCGAGCGCTACCAACACAACCGGGACCTGGTGGCCTTCCTCAACACTTTCTCCAACAAGCAGCTGGAGCTGCCGCGTGGGTGGGAGATGAAGTACGACCACCAGGGTAAGGTAAGGCCCCGACGCACGTACACACCGATACGCAACAACAACCAGCATTTGCCACTAAGTGGCAGTGATGTCACCACGGCACTTGTGCCAGGCCCTATGGACTTTGAGGCCACGTGAAGTGTCGAAGGCTCAGTGGCAGGAGGTCAATAGACAAACTCAGGTGCCATGGGCTGACTGACTAAGATGACTAGCAAATGCAACACATGTGCTCCTTGTTGAGCCAACTTATTGTATTTTAGCTGCCTGGTGTTCCGTTCATTAATATGAGCGTTGCTCCTCTCCCCTTTGCTCTTTTTGAAGGGAGACTCCCTCCAACTGCCCAGTAGCAATATTCATGAGCCTTCTCCATGATAGAGGTGAATCTTGACACACTTCAGTACCAGCAAGTCCACTCAGCTCGAAGTCTTCCTGCGCCACATGAGTCCATTTCTTCTCTGGCGCACACACATACACACACAGATCATTTTCTTTGAGTGGTTTGACTCGCGCATAATGTGCCACTAATGCAAGTCACTCAGAAACATAATCGCCCTCACAGTCCAGCAGTTCGCGATGAAGCGGACCCTGATGCCCCCGTATTTGATCTGTCTCTTAACGACTCATAGTGATATGCACCTTAGCCCGCAAAGGTCACTTTCGCGCCATTGTGATCAACACGTCTCTTGTCTCGTTCAGTGGAATTTCAGTTGCATTTTAGTCCGTTTTGCAGCTAGACCTCAGCCAAGTGAAATAGCCATCAGTCTGAGTACAGGCTGTAACTAGAACGCGTGTATCCATTGCTAACTGCACATCATTAGATTGACCATATGTTGTTTATCTTGCACGCAGTATTTAAACCGTTGCTGCCTTTAAAACGTTGGTGATCACGGCGAACAGAACTGCCACGAGATGCGGGAACATGTGGCTTGTTATGCACTCTCACCCTCGGCTCCCGTGGGTGGCAGTGTGTGTTTTTACACATTTGTGGTGTTAGCATGTTTTTCACACTAGAATGCAATCCATGGTAATGCTTTCTTCACGTGCAAACAGAATTTGACACTTAGTTAATGAGTTGCTTCTGGTTCTTTTGAAAGATACGGCTATTCATATAGAGTACATGGTTATATTTTATACTGTCTAGTTTATATTATTATAATAATTGCATTTCTTGAGCGCTTTTCACCAGAGGGTCACAAAGCGCTGCTTATCATTTTAATTTCTCCTGTAAACATTTGTTTGGCTTTATTGAAATTACAATGTTCATCTCTCGTCTGTTTCAGTAAAAGCATTAGTTAGTGCCTTGTTCTTAGAATTATCACATGATTCATAAATTATAAGCAGGTACAGGTTTCACAGCTCGATATATCACAATAGTCCTGAACATCAATTGTTTCAGAGTAGCCATTCGGGCGTTCCTCCTTTGTCCTTAGCAATATCTCACTTCCCTCGTTGAAGGCATCAGACTTCTGAATAGGATACATTTTTTTATGCTAGTGTTATTTAACAGGCTGTACTTTGCTGATGAGACTCATAGATAAAATCGGTTCAGGATTTGACTGACTAAACAGATATTTACCATAATGGCTGCGGTGCTGGCAGGGCAGTGATTTAACTCCACTGAGGTCTTTTTTTGACGTTTAAGGATTTGCATTGGGTTCTCAAGTGAAGCAAGTTTATGATCAGTACCTCGTCACCTATGGCTAACAACAAATATCGACCACAATGTTGATTTTGCTTCATATGGAACTTTTGGTGTCGTCACAGCTGCACAGCTAAAGGGCCATGGATTTTAAAAAAATGTGAGAAACTCCATTGGAGCGCGTTACGCATGAAGCTGCAATGAATCATCCTCACCATTTTCGTCCATTACTTGTAATGTTCTATCAGCGGGTGTTTCGGGCCGAAAATAGAAAGTGCTTTGCAGTGTACCTAAATATTCATCAAACTTTTGGGTTGTAACTGACAGAAAAAATCTTAACAGAAAACAACACTACTGTCTGGACACCGAGACACATCACCCCATGCCCTCAGCACTTCGAGTGTAATTCCTGTGGCTCCCGTTTCACCGAGGCACGCCCATCATGGTGTTGTCCACCCGTTTCCTGAGTTGATGCTGGTTGAGTTTAAGCCAGCGGCACTGCCGCAGTGCGAATGCGGCGTTGCCAATCCCGGACTTCCCGTGACGTGTCGTGTTGGTGCAGCCGTTCTTCGTGGACCACAACGCGCGCACCACCACCTTCATCGACCCCCGCCTCCCCGTGCAGAGCGCCCGGCCCCCGGGGCCCATCGCGCACCGCCGCCACCTGCAACGACAGCGCAGCCACAGCGCCAGCGAGGTGAGACCGCGCCGCACCTGGGGCCTGGCCCTCGTGTCGCATGGCTACGCGGTCGGTAGAATGGCCTTGCGGCTCATGTGGATTCGCGTACTTGCAGAGGTCAAAGTAAGCCAGTGCGGTTCACTGTGGCGTTGCAGTAAGAAAGTGGTCGAAGTATTCAATACAGTATAGGTGGAAGGGGGGGGCGTTGCGATATGACTATACCGGTAAGAATTTTTAATAACTTTCACTCCTGCGTAGTTCTTCCTTGCATGTGAGACCATGTTGGACCACTGGGTATTGCAGCCTTGAATCCTAAAGTCTTCAAGAGATTGCAGGGTAACGTTGATTTCCTAATTCCATCTGTGTCGAGCTTAGCGAGCTATCTCTTTATCTATTTCAGCATTATTTTTGTCTTCCAGTTTGCCAAACATCCGTGACTAAAATTGAGTGAACATTCCATTGCAGGTTCCCCCCTAAAAAAAAGAGTCTTGAGACTCAATGAGGTTGTACTGGATTATTACAGCTCGATGTTATTATATTTCCATGTACAACTGACCATCTCCAATATATTTTATACTATTCGTACTGCACTGTATACCTCTTCCCATATTTGTCACCAACGAACCTCCGTTGTCCTCTCATTAACCTTCAATCTACAACCCTGCATCTCCCATTCCTGTAGATCGTATGGAGATGATGCACGTTTAAGCTCCACGAGTGTACGACGTTAATGAATGCGTTGTACACTAATTCGATGGTTGTCTCGTGTCGCGTAGTTCATCACGTCATGCCGGTCACGACTTGTGCCGGGGTGTGTGAGCTCTCCCTTGTGCCGCCCCTCGTCAGCTGTGTTTCCCCTCAGGTTGGCGACGATCAGAGGCACCATGGGCCTCCTGTCATGCCCCGCCCCGCCAACACGCTCAGCGTGAGCGGCCGCTACCTCTACCACGACTCCATGCCCATCGGTTCGTACTCCGCAGTTTGGTTTGCGTGGGCTGCGCTTCTACATGTAGGACCCCAGAGCTTTGGAGATCGTTGATGGCGGCTCCGATTGCCTCGACACTCATTTGCGGTTTATCTCAGCTCCCTGGAAAATCTGTGCGTGTTACATCTTCAGCGTGCATTGTGATCTATAGGTCTGCAGGAATATTGACACTATTTATTGTGGTCAGTTAGTATTTCTTTTGTAGTGTGTCACTTTTTATTTGATCAAGGAAGTGATCGTTGCTCTGAGTATTTTACCTTTTGCAAAGTCAAAGGTTGGATCGACAGTTGATATGCGGTACACAATAATACGGATATGTGGGAGGAAATAATTTTCAAACTGCGAATGTCTAAGTTCATCATGTTAAAATGTGCGATATGGTTATTAACCCTTAATTTTTATTTAATTTAATGCAGGTTAATAGATGCATGGCTTGTATGATGTAATTATTTCAATACATTAATTATCAGACTACACCTAGAATGTAAAGCGTTAAATGCCTTTAATAATCAACTTAAATGTAAGTCATTGCATGTCATAGCCTATGATACCACTTTTTAAGTTGAGCCACAAATTAAATGTTTTTTTTACCTAACTACATTTCACCAATTGAAGTCGCCCAACACTACCCGGAGTAACTCCGTACTTGGCTGTGTGTGCGTGTTTGTGCATTTGTCGACTCAGCCTTAAATTAGTTTGTGTTGTGGTCTACAAAACATCACCAGTAGGGAGACCAAAGGCAGCCGGGTGTGGTGCTGGCGACCCAACCCCTCATGTGGTTTGCTGGCCTTCATAGATGCTTGTTAAAAGCAATTCTCCAATGAGTTTGTTAAGGCTGTGTGAGGGATATTTATCTTGTGTGTCTCTGTGTGAGCATCTCATGGTCGAGAACACAGATGGTGCCTCAGCCAGTCATCTCAGTCAGTCAGCCCATGGCGTCTGGGTCGATATCCCTGAAGCTCCTATCAGCCAGCCTTTGAAACTTCAGGTGGCCTCAAGGTGCACTTAGCCTGTCACAAGCGCCGTGGTGACATCACTGCTGAGTGCTAAACAGCAGTTGTGAGCATGTCTATGTGTGTGTGTGTGTCTCATCTCAGTCAGACAATATATAATATGTGGGTTTGTCCTGTGATTTGTTGGCGAGTCTTCGACAATTCACATGGCCTCAACGTGCATATGGCCTGGTACAGGCGCCATGGTGACCTCACCGCCACGTAGTGGCAAATGGCGGTTGTTGTTGTGTCAGAGTAATGAGAAGGCCTAGGGGCTGAAGGACCGCTATTAGCATTCATTTACACTGTGCAACACATGTGGCAGTGATCATGCCACCCAGAAGCGCCGTGCGATTGGATATTGATTTCGTGTGTTGGTGCCGTGTCACTTCTGTTCCAGCGTACAACGACAAAATTGTTGCATTTCTGCGGCAACCCAACGCGTTTGAGATTCTCCAAGAGAGGCAGCCAGGTCTCAGCAGACATCCTTCGCTCAGGTGACCACTCTTCCGCTCTCCCAGACCTACCTCCTCACTCCAATGCTGACACAACGGCGTGCTTGTGGGGCATGACGGTGCCCGGTAGTTACGCGTTCGCAGATTGTTGCAGAGGCTTGCGGTTCGCATCTGGCAGGAATCCCTGGTTGTTATTGTGAGTGTCATAACCATAAGACGTGCTCTGCCTGATACCCCAGTGACCACTAATGATACTCTGGTCTATTTCCACAAAGTCAATGCTATTGTTTGCTGGCGCAATTGTCCAACTTTGAGAGATTACACGCAAATTATCTAATTGGGATATGACTAGCAAACGTCATTCCTTCTGTGGAAAAACGTAGACAACACCTGAAAAAGCCTTGAGACTCAATGAGGAAATATTGTGTAAACAAGTATAATAACAATATAAGTTCTGAACCTGTGCATTGTGTTTATTACTACCTTGGTTAAGGGCACATTAGCTGGTTACTTTTTGCTACTTCTGAGGCAAATGTCAAGGTCAGCGCGGACATTTAACAAATTCTCCCACGCAATCTTTAACGGCCACGAGAGAGCAGGCTGATGTTGTTCACTCACTCGCACAGCGGAGGAATAACCAGTCTCCTGCCATGGTGGCAAGCGGATTCTGCTGGAGCAGACTGGGATCATGGCTTGTGTTCGCATGCAATGACCGTTCACGGCATAGTCCAGCAGCCCGTTGGTGATTGTGTTTGCACAAAACATGCTCCCGTGTTGCACCCTTGCTGAGAAAGTATGTTTGTTAAAGAGGATCCTGTGGGTTACACAGAAATGCCATCAGCTGCCTACGTTGTTACTGTGTTGAGCTTATCCAGCTGATATATTGTCACGTCTCCTCTGCTGTTCGCAGCATGGCAATGTAGTCGCCCAATCGAAATTCTAGTCCAATGGGTAACTTGAGGCTGCACCTGTGAATCGATAATAATAATAATTGCACTTTTTGAGCGCTTTTCGCCCGAGGGTCACAAAGCGCTGCATAAAGCTGTGGAGATAACGGCATGTACACATCATCTGACTCATCAGCCACGGTGTGGGAGCCAACATAACCACCACCACCGTACGTCCCTACGTCCCGATATGTTGTTGGGAAAGCAGGCCAATAATCCTTCCAAACCCTCTTCATGTTTTGTTTTCTATTAGAAGCACTACTCCCTGTTTCCCGAGGCTATACTCTCCTAATAAGTGAATTATCAAAACTTCCTAATGACATTCCACTGCTTCATCTATAGTTTGTAGAAATCTAAGTGGAATAGTTGCAACTTTTGAATGATAGGTGTAGGCCTGTCCTCCCGAGTGAGTGCCTGGAC
>JAZEWT010000001.1:44614562-44634346 GCA_036362905.1 Mordacia mordax
CTTCTTGCTGTGAGGCGTCAGCGCTAACCACTGGGCCACCGCGCCGCCCTTTCCCAATCCATTGATTTTGAATTTGTTGTGATTTCTGATGAAACTCGGCGAGCATAATAGTTCTGTTGTGAGTTCGCTACACGGGCTACACGGGCTACACGGGCTACACGGGATACACATACATTTCAGAGTCCACTTGAAGGTTTCACTCTTCCTTGCTATCATCTGTTTCGCATTTTTGCTGACTAGTTCTTTGTTTATGCATTTGGCAAAAAATGTGCTGACGTCTCCACCTCCACAACAATTAATTTCAGATATTTAATCGAGATGTCAATCTGCTGTTTGGCTTTAAATAGCTTGCCACTTCCTTATCATTTGTGCCTATCTCTTATCTTCGTGCAAGGATGCCATACGATTACCCGCCCCTCAAGTTAAACTGCAATCTTGAGGAAATAACGTTGGGCTTACCCTTTATGTTCCGACATTACAATGCACTGCGAGTACCCATAGCGTATTAACGCAAGTGCATTTCAAAACACTGCACTGAACAGTGGGACGTGCCCATCTCGAAGGAAGGGGTCGTCTTTATTTTATAGAAAGAAGGAGATAATCATCGAGCAAAATAGGACATTTGTGACTGAAAATTGAACAGGAAGTCAGCAACATAGATGGCTGTTGGAATGGAGTTCCAGACAAATAAGGGGAGCAGTGAATGTGGATTGACTGCTGACTTCACTAGAAGTACTTGGTTGGTCGAGTGGAGAGTGTGGAGGGGAGTAGGGTGATGTGAGAGGGAAAGGCTATGAAAGTGAGTGGAGGGGAGAAGAGTGAAATGAGACTGGGGAGCTGGGACAGTGGAGGGGAGTAATGTTAAGCCCCACTCTGCAAGCTGTTTCTTATATTTGGATAGGAAACAGCACGTTACTATTCTTTGTGCATCCCTTTGGTCTGACCATCCGTGCAGCCACATCTTGTGCCGAGATTTGGGGACAAGCATCAGTACCATATTAGAGGGTGATAATCTGAGTGCATGTTAATGGAAGGAAAACAAACCATACTCGGATATTGAACCACAAGTGCCCTGGCGCATTCTATGACCATATATCGACCATAACAGTTGCCAGCATCGCTGTTCTAAATGTCCAACTTTGGTAGAGGCGTGCGCACATGTTTTGTATGATTGCAGCGATTACGCAGCATGCAGATTTGTGATAACTAATTCGAAGGGAGCGCGCTCCGTATAAAGATCCCAGGCATCTGCACAGAAACTCGACCACATGCCTTCACTTGATACTGTGAACACCGAAACATGGCACATTGTGAAATGGACACGGCAATGATCTCCTCTTCGAGAATACTCCTAAATTATAGCTGCAACAAACCAACAATTAGCCTGAGCAATAACTGTCTCCTTGATCCCAGACGTAACTTTAGCCTCAACTTTTTACTCGTTATTAACCCTGTGCTGACCTGTCATCCGGTATTCCTGACATTTTTAGCTCAAGTCGGGCTCTAATTGCAGCTTACCCACATCCCACTCCTTCAACGCACCATAATTATTTCCAGTTCTGATTGCGATTGTTATTAAATCTGACACATGTGCCCGCATTAAAACAATAAAGTAGCAGTTAGAGCATCAATCTGGCCCTAAGCTGTTAATCTCTCACCACGCGGTCCGAGTGTTCGCATTACATCAGCGCAAGGCCGGCCGTGCCAAGATCCGTGCTGCCTGGCCTCGCGGTGCCAGCAGTCAGCGCGGGGCCCGCGGGCCTCGGCGTCCCGCGTGGCGGAGTTGGCGCGAGGCCAGAATCACGACACCCCGCCGGCGCAGGCAGTCCCCCCAGCTTCCATTCCTGAGTTCCATGCGTCAGTGGGTCTTGGTCGCAGGTCGGAACACAATACAGTGTTTCGTGGTATAGCGTATTTTACGCGAAGTAGCGATGTACTGGACACTTTCAGGATGTGGACAATACTGTAGATATGTATTGTTTGTAAGACTTAAAGTTGGAATACACTATTTAATGTTATACTGTATGCTGCATGCTGTATACTGTATATTATACTTATTAGTATCTTGGGACAGCGCTGTGGCGCAGTGATTAGCGTTGTTGCCTCACAGAAAAAAAGGGCCTGGGATCGATTCCCGGCTCGGGTGCCTTTCTGTGTGGAATTTGCGTGTTCTTCCCGTGTCCGCGTATTTTTTTCCAGGTACTCAGAGTTCCTCCCACCGTCCAAAGGCATGCCTGCTGAGTATAAATGTCTGCGATGTACTGGCGTCACATCCCCACCTTGTGCCCTCTGTCTGCCGAGATAGGCTCCGGCTCCCCGGGACCCTGATTATGATTTAGCGGGTATTGATAATGTTGATGATGAGTATAGAGGAGCCTAGTGTAGTGGCGTGCACCTGTATCTCTGCACTTTTGTGACCAGGGATAGTGATTTAAAGGTTATTGTGGACTCGTATGTGCAGACCTCTGAGTTGTTTTTACGTATGTGTGGCTTGGAGCTGAGCACCTCTGGTTTCCTCCCACACGCAAAGCACTCCATTTGGTAAACATCCCAATGCAGCTCCCTCCTGGAAAAAAAAAACACATTGAACCTCTCTGTCTGGCCTTTCCTAGATCAGTCACGTTCCAGTCTTGTAAACACACCTTGAGGAGTAACCATTTGCAAAATGTGATGGTCTATAAAGGTGTATTGTTATATTCACGTCTTTTTTTAAAGGTTTCCAACCAGTTGTTTTACTCACATTAACATTCCACGTATCGATATGTAGACATATACTGGAAAAACACTACTGTACTAGAAACGCGGTGTAAGGACGGTTTGCCCTGTTGGGTGATGGAAGGAATTAACAACGTCTCATCTCATCTCATTATCTGAAACCGCTTAATCCTATATAGGGTCACGGTGAGCCGGAGCCTATCCCGGAAACACAGGGCGTAAGGCAGGAATACACCCGACGACGGGACGCCAGTCCATCGCCGGGTATTGCGGGACAATTTTAGTCTGCGAGCCAATCAACCTATCCAGGAGCATGCTTTTGGACTGTGGGAGGAAACCGGAGTACCCGGCGAAAACCCACGCGGACACGGGGAGAGCATGCAAACTCCATACAGAAAGGCACCCGAGCCGAGAGATTCGAACCCGGGACCTTCTTGCTGTGAGGCGTCAGCGCTAACCACTGGGCCACCGCGCCGCCCATTAACAACGTATTTATTGTAATAATTGTCTGGCCTAACCCAAAAATCAGTTGTGATTGCAAGTTCCATTGCTACGTGTATAGGTCTTTAACGTGCACTATACCTGTATAGCTCATTGACGTGCAGTACACCTGTATCGCACATTGACTTGCGGTATACCCGTATAGCTCATTCGTGTGCAATGCAACTGTGTAGCTCGTTGATGTACAGCACACCTGTATAGTTGATTGGCGTGCAGTACACCTGTTCGGCTCATTAACGTGCAGTGTACCGTGCAGCTTGTTGATGTGCAGTGCACCTGTGTATGATGTGCAGTACACCTGTATCGAACATTGACTTGCGGTATACCTGTGTAGCTCATTCGTGTGCAATGCACCTGTATAGCTCGTTGATGTACAGTACACCTGTATAGTTGATTGGCGTGCAGTACACCTGTTCGGTTCATTAACGTGCAGTGTACCGTGCAGCTTGTTGATGTGCAGTGCACCTGTGTATGATGCGCAGTGCACCTGTGTATGATGCACAGTGCACCTGTGTGTGATGCGCAGTGCACCTGTGTGTGATGCGCCGTACACCTTCACCGTGAAGTGCTCGTGTGCTCGCTCGTGTGCGTTGCTCGCTGTGCTCAGGATACCACGACAGCCACATCGTCATGCGCTGGTTCTGGGCGGCCGTCGAGAGGTTCAACAACGAACAGAGGCTCAGGCTGCTGCAGGTCACGACGCAGGGCACGGCACGCACACACACAGCGACCCTCCCCGAGACAGCGCCACCACGGACAGCGAGCGCCAGCCCTAAACCACTGCCTGTGGCATTGCATGCGATATACGAAACGTATAGGTTTGTGACCTTTCAACACTCTGGCCAATCCGTCGGTCAGTATCAGCACCCGCTCTGTCATGTACAGGGTCGTGGGCTGGCTGCAGCCTATCCATGGCGGACAGGGCACAAGGAGGGGCTATACCGAGGATGCGATGCCAGTACATCTCTGGGTACTTTTTTTGGAGGTGCAATTCACTCGGCAGGCCAATTAACCTAGGCAGCAAGAGTGCCCAGTGAAAACCCACACGGACACGGGCAAAACACGCAAACTCCACACAGAAAGGCACCCGAGCCGGGAACCGAACCCGGGCACTTCTTGCTGTGAGGCAGCAGCGCTACTCACTGCGCCACCGAACCACCCTGGCCAATCAATCAATTGCAATGATTCAGGTGCATTTACATTTTACCTTTTAATAATTTTTCTTGTTTAGTTTTTACCATCTCGTCCATGATGTTGTATTTTCGGCCTCATGTGTACAGCTTTATTTGTTATAGCCTCAATATAATAACGTACAATTTCAATATCCCGGAAACACAGGGCGTAAGGCAGGAATACACCCGACGACGGGACGCCAGTTCATCGCCGGGCATTGCGGGACAATTTTTAGTCTGCGAGCCAATCAACCTATCCAGGAGCATGCTTTTGGACTATGGGAGGAAACCGGAGTGCCCGGCGAAAACCCACGCGGATACGGGGAGAGCATGCAAACTCCACACAGAAAGGCACCCGAGCCGAGAGATTCGAACCCGAGACCTTCTTGCTGTGAGGCGACAGCGCTATCCACTGGGCCACCGCGCCGCCCGCCTCTGTGGCTGAACTCCATTCAGCAAACTTTTTTTTTTATACAGTCACATGTAAATGCATTAGCTACATAAATAAATGAAAATATAAGCTCGATACTTCATAAATAGCTGCTGATTCCCTGCACGATTCCTTGCATGTCGCGTGGGCGTGAATACATTTTATATTTATCAATGCATTGTCACATTTTCATATTAATGCATTCCTAAACAACTCAAAATATTTGTCAACAATGCTGGATTTAAACGACATTTTTTGTCGACGTTACATACAGGAATGTAAACCCTGCCCGGCTCTGAGGGGTATAAATCTATCTCTTGCATTGTCAAAAGGTGGTGGTGATGTTAAAGTTTTCATTGACAACTTTTAATCAACGTGCGCTCCTTAAATGGATGAAAACTAGCTCACCTTTAAGTGGGAAGCGAAATAGGCCGCAGCTCATGTTTCCATCACGGGTGGTGCTCAGTTTAGATTGCACGCAACAACTTCGCTCCCCACTGTGAAAACTTGGCAGGAGGATCTTGTGCCTCGGTGAAGCTTTCCTGAGCGAGCAATCGAAGCAGTAATAAATAAAAAAGCGGTGTGACCGTAGCTCGTGGCGCGCTGTGACGAGTCAATGACCGTGCCTGCGTGTGTGTGTGCGCGTACGTGCGCTGCTCCAGTTCGTCACGGGCACCTCCAGCATCCCGTACGAGGGGTTTGCCGCGCTACGCGGAAGCAACGGGCCTCGAAAGTTTTGCATCGAGAAGTGGGGCCGCATCACCTCACTGCCCAGGTGAGGAGGACCCGTGAGCTGCACACTGACCCCGCGAACCCGGCGCGCCCGTTCGCTTGTCAGCAAACGCTGATAGCGGGCATCTTCAGGTGTAACCTTTACAGCCATGGTTAGCTGTGTGTCCACGTGCCTTAGCATGGAGAGTTACTGGTATATTATAGAAGTGTACTGATGTAGGTTTTCACGGCTCGATGCATGATGATTGCTTCCAAAAGCTGCTCTTTCGAGATAGCCGCGTCGATCGTTCTTCCTCTCTCCTTCGCGACGTTTCGCCTCCCACGTTAGAGGCATCCTCAGGCGTTGTGTAATAGTACATGTGTGTTTTTATAGTTTTTTTCTCGAACGGCATCTAGCATGTTACTGATAGAGATTTCCTTCTGGATTTCATATGCATTGTCTCTACTCAGGTCCCAGCTTATTAGAGTTGAGAGCAAAATTTAAGAAAATGTGTCCGTGCATGCGGCCTTGTACGAGACACGTTCACATTTCTTTTTGCCATCCAAGCGTACCTCGCATGTGTGCACGGTGATGGGAGAAGGGCAAAAACTCATCTCATTATCTGAAACCGCTTAATCCTATATAGGGTCATGGTGAGCCGGAGCCTATCCCGGAAACACAGGGCGTAAGGCAAGAATACACCCGACGACGGGACGCCAGTCCATCGCCTGGGGGCAAAACTTACGGATCTTAAAAATATGCTTCTTAGATTGTCCATGCCCGGGGCTGTTGAATTACCAAGCGCGGAACACAATTACCACTGGCGTGGAATCATAATAATAATTTCACTTCTAGAGCGCTTTTCACCCGAGGGTCACAAAGCGCTGCACAGAGTTGTGGAGAGAACGGCGTGTCAACAACAACAGCAACATCAGAGTAGATCAATTAAAGTAAAATAATGACTATAAATCAATGCAGGACGTAAAATAACAGATACAATAATTGTTAAACAAACGCAGGAAAAAGTGTTGCTGAGCAGGCGCAGGTCAAGAGCGCGCCATCATCCAAGGACAACAACAGTGAGCAGCATCAACAATCCTAGCCAGAGGATGTCAGCAAAACATTTTGCATGTTTTTATCCGATACGACAAACAGTGAAGAGAAACTCCACAGGAATCCAATCTCGACGCAAAAACATTCCAAAATTGACTGTTTTTTGCAAAAATAGTTTTTAAAAAATTATGTTGGTGATGTAAATTTATGTAAAGAGTCAACAGGTAATCGATGCTCTGCCTTAGCTGCTATAGAGAACCATCAAAATTGCTTTTCCTACTCTAGAGTAGACATTGAAGACAATGCAGAATCATTCACCAGTCATCAAACACTGCAGCTCGCTAAGGTGTCAAATTATCTGTTTATGCACACCTGGCTTAAATAATTGACTGAATTCAACTTCCTTAATTAAGGCAGCAAGTCAATATGGAGCAATGTCTGCGGTATTTTGTGCAGAGTTGCATTCATTAGCACATTGTGCTGCAGTTGTACTGCTTAAAGAGTCGAGTGAACTTAACGCATACCTGCAATGGCTTGGGGGCTTGGAGACCACCCTGCCTGGAGTGTGGACATCCATCACAACTCCACTTTGTGTCCTATTACACAATCCTGAAAGCACGCTCGAGAGACCCTACAGCTCGGAATTCGGAGACTGCCCGTTAGAGTGAGGCACACTCGCCCCGTATTTGTGATGGGACCTTCCTGTTTTCTTTGTGAAACTCAATCACCCCCAACATGGGGCCACCAAAACACCGAGCTTTGTCCGTGGGTGCCTCACCGCGGCATGCCGGGTGTTGCTTTCAGCAAAACAAAACATTTGGCCCAAATGTTTCTGCTACAACTTCACTGAGCCACTGTGATTTGGATATATAAACAGATTGTTGTAAGGCTTCCAGTGTGAATAATTCCGTTGGCCTTCATGTGATGTTTTGCACTCATGTGAAGGTGCTTGTTTTTGGAAAATATTGATTTGACTCACATGGGGGCTCCTTACAAAAATCGTTTTGTCATTATACTCAACATGCAAGTAGCGAGTTGCTAATCCCACGCACACACCCCCAGGGTTCGACCTCTAACCCAGGAAACAGTGGACAGCCCTAAACGTCTGCAGACAAGGGCATGCTTGATGCAGTCAGTTGATTTTCAATTGAATTTTCCTGACGTTGTTGACATGCCGTTCTCTCCACAGCTCAGATTTGTAAACAAAGAAAAACGTTATTGTTACTGATTTGCTGTTCTTATGTCGTTGTTCTTGCTGACATGCTGTTCTCTCCACAGCTTTGTGCAGCCATTTGTGACCCTTGGGTGAAAAGCGTTCTAGAAGTGCAATTATTATTATTGTTAGTCACCTCCGTCACTGATGGAAAATGTTAAACGATAGGACTGCTCCACTCACCTGAGCCAGAGCCTGGATCACGTGATCCAGCACTACTCGCTGTACCGCTGATTCTGAGACCCTGGATCACGTGATCAAGCACTGCTGGCACCGCTGATTCACAGTATCACCAACATCCAGCGAGCCCTTCATGGAGGCTGTTTAACAGCTTTATAACATGGCCAAACGCAGACGAATATACCATTGATTACTTTACCTTGTCATATGAAAGAAGAAGAGCAGCTGGATTACATTATTACTCATTATAGAAAAATATAAAATATAACTCTTTACTTATAACCACATTGCTGGGGCTGTGATGGTCATCAGATCCACAATTGGTGCATTCTAACAGAATCGCAGCCTCGTCCATCAGCCGCGCGCTAACTCCTGTTGCGCGCATGTGACGCGCGCGTGTGTGTGTGTGTGTTTGCCCACAGAGCCCACACATGTTTCAACCGCTTGGACCTGCCTCCGTACCCGTCGTACGCCATGCTGTACGAGAAGCTGCTCACGGCCGTAGAGGAGACAAGCACTTTCGGCCTCGAGTAAACCGTCATGAGCAGAAGCACCGTCAAGTGGTAACGCTCTGCGTCCCGGGTCTGCTCAGCGTCCTCCAGCACGAGGGACCAGAGTCGCGTGGAAGGGGCAGGGCCCCAGGGCGTTGGTGCACCGCCCACTCGGCGCTGCTCACCACAGTCACATTAAGGAACTCTTGACGTGGAATGCGACACTGTATTCTGAACACTAAATTCTCTGCCACCTGCATTGTACAATGTAAATGTGTCTGAAAGCATAAGATGCATTTCTTTAGAGAGAACAAAGACAAACAGCATCGGATCTACATCCACCCCGGTCACGAGCGACTCCACATCCAAGCACTGTCATGGAAGCCCTCACCGCCATTTGGCCTGGCTTGTGGCCACAGCGCGCAGTCTGCAGCCACCCTCCAAAACACGGGGAGCCTCGCGCTGCCACCTCCATTACAGCGATGACGAATCCTCCGCTCGTCTGCTCCTCGCCTCGGCGCTGAAACGCAGATTGATTGGCACGAGGTGCGTATGTGGGGTCCGGATGCAACACGTCAGATACATGTCTTCTAAACACAACTCCAGCCAGCGATCTCCATCCAACCAGTGCCTCATCTGCACGAGGCTTGCGGACACATGTAGCACCCAGGGAACTCAGCAGTGTGGGACCGCAAATATTGTCGCCGCCATTTGGGCGACCTCCCCCCGCCGGCTATATAGCGTGCCCAGGATTCCTGCAGTGGCGCCACTGAACGGTGCCCTCACGGTGTAATAATATTTATTATTTATTTTTTTATATTGCGTCATTCATGCAGATGGCAGATTAAAACCCTTGTAGAGTTTTTTTAATACCCGCAGGTTTTTTGCATGGAGGCACGGGAAACCGCAGAGGAGCAGGAAGGCAGCCAGAAGTGGCACCGGCAATTGGTCAAGCTCTGTGGATCTAATAATGCAAAGTTTGGCCGACTCCGTTAATGAGTATTTTGACGTATAAGATTAAACCCCACATGTGCGAAGGCGGGTGGGCACTCAATCCTCGCACAGAAGGAGATTAACCCACTTGCTGTACTGGCGCACCCTGGCAAGCCAGGATACGGAGTCCTTATGACTTTGTGTGATCCATCTACCTTTGAGGATAACTATCTCCGACCGGTGCAGGCCACAATCCATGCAGCCGCCACCTGCGTGTGCGCCAGGGAGGCGCCGCTGCTCGTTCACGCACCGCCCGGTCTCCGCCACCGTGCGGACTCCGAACAACAACGGGACTTTGCAACGTTGGCTTTCATACGGCGAATTATTTACAAACCATTTCATACACGACATTTTGTCTAAAGCATGTGGCACGGGCGGCATCTTCATGCGGAAACACGTGCATGTTTCTCATGGGGACTGCGAGCGGAAAACTAACGACGCGGACCGTGTTTTTTTTTTCCTTAGCTGTCCATATGTGCTTGGCGTATATTCATAACTTGCGGTATTTGTTCCAAAGTTAAATTGTCGTCACTCTGACGCAGACTGATTTAACACCTAGAAATGTTTACAGGCTCTATGTGCAGTCTTATACACGGTGTGTGCCGTTCTGTCACGTGCTTTGGTAAGGACCTTGTCACTCGTACAATATGTAGCCCAGCTTGTCCTATTGCGAATGTGTGCACGTGGCTGGTGGTCGTCCTTTCACGGAAGTTGCTCCATTGGTTCGTGCTGGCCCTTTGGTTCTCTCGTTCCACCAATCCCAGTGTAGATGTCAAGGAACCCGGACACAACACCAAGCACAGTTGGTGCAGGTAGGGCATTCACTGTACGACAAGGAAACGTGGTCAGAGTAATTCAGAACCATCCGTTGATAATAATCACTTGTATGAGAGTTGCTGTAAAGAGCTGCTGTCCCGGGATAGCCGTGTCGAGCGTTCCTCCCATTCGCGTGTTGATGCCTCCAATATAAAAAAGCAGCTTGAGGTAGAGAAAGATGCCTCCACCACAAGTGTGTACACTTTGTGTCCAGGTTTTTATGAAACCTAAGGGCTGACGGTTTCCTTACACCAGCAGGGATCTGCATTCTCTGTTAGCTACACTGCCTGTGAGCCACAATGGCTGTGAGCTACACTACTTGTGAGCTACACCGGCTGTGAGCTACACTGGCTATGAGCTACACTGCCTCTGAGCTGCACCGTCTGTGAGCTACAATCGCCGTGAGCTACAATCGCTGTGAGCCACAATCGCTGTGAGCTACTTACTATAAGATATGCTGGCTGTGAGCTGCACCGGCTGTGAGCTGCACTGGTTGTGAGATACACCGACTGACAAATCGACCTTTATTTACCCTTGAACCTCCCGATGCCTCGCCTGCATTGCAGGCGAGGAGTTGGCATGTTCTCAGCGTGTCAGCGTGGGTTTCCGCCGGGAACTCCTGTTTCCTCCCACAGTCCAAAAAATATGCTGCTGCATAGGTTAATTGGCCTGCAGACTAAATTGCCCGCAGTGCCCGGTGATGGACTGGCGTGCCATCGTGGGTATATCCCTGCCTTGCGCTCTGTGTCTGCCGGGATAGGCTCCGGCTCACCGCGACCCTGTCCAGGACTAAGCGGTGGCTGACAATGAGATGAGATGACACTCGACTATTGCAACGCCGTGCTCAACTGACTCACGAAGCAAAGAGTGCAACAAACTTATCTGCCTTCAACGCGTCTGCACTTCCAGCAGTTTTAAACGCCGCAGCCAGATACTCGGCACCGACTGCACGCGCACTCCACACTGAGGATTACACTCAGGCCACCCGCTCTAGCTCGCCAGCCTTCTCGCACCACTCACCGTAACGTATTCACATACTCTCCGCAGCTCCTCGCAACACTCAGCTTCTTCTCTGGCGGCAGCAACAACCTGGAAACAGTCTCCCCCTGCACTTTCGACAAACTACTCAAGTAACACTTACTCCATCAAGCACGCCTTATATCGAGCTCGACTGCACACCTCCTTATCCGTATCTCGTCCACCACCAGCCATGGAACTAACGCACGTTACAAATTGTGTTTTTGCTTCAGCTATGAGTTACATTAACTGAGTGATGTGCCGATGTTAGCCGAGTAAACATTTCTGCAGCCTTGCCTCTCCCACCATCCTTCAAGTGTGTATTTATTGGTATCTACGAGAGTATTTATGTTATTGTTAATGCAGGGCCCTGTTTCAAAAGCTTTTAATTGCAGGAGTGTACGCCTGCCCTTTGTGACGTTACCAAATCCGCCTCATGTCTGCGTTATGCGTTCCATCCCGGCTGCCTCCAACCGATCTTACAGGAAATTACCAAAGATGCCATCTGCTTCAAAGTGGACCGACTCCCGCAGTGTCTACTGTGCTAGGTCACCGTGCGTCGTCGTGTTGACACGAATGAATGACTTTTGACTTCAGCTAAATTGCAAAAAAAAAAATTGTGTCAACGTCTTCGCGAGTCTTCAAAATTGAGTCGTGAGTGGGCCTACCCAGCTAATAAGTGATTGATATCCGTAAATAAATGTACAGTACTGTTCATAATGTATGACGCTAGCAGCCACTTTGCATATGTTTCATGTACTCATAAACACGTGTATTTATGTGGGTGATGACCAGGAAATGTGGGCATGTAGCATTACGCATGTGCATGAACACCCAGGAAGTAGAATCTCGGCAAGCGTGGGCTACGTCCGAGTGCACATGGCCATCTGTCCACGCACGACTGTCCTAGCCCTGTCCCAGATTCCACTACATTTCTCAATGTGATGTTCAGTCAACAAGTTCATTTAGCGATGACGCGGTCATCATGTACAGTGTAACGTTCAAACGCGGCCCACTCATCCTTCCGAAACCACCGACTTCGTTTGTAGTCAGAAAATGCTTCAAGACATAGGCTTTATAAGAGGGGTTTCTAGCGCATATTTTTTTCTTGGATGGTTCCCCCCAAAGCACCTTGCTTCCTCACCGTTCCCCTTTAATCTACGAGGTGGCACATTGAGAAGTCAAGAGGCTTTGGGAGCAAACCTCTACTCTGGATTTGCAACATAGACCTCTTGCAAAGCCTGTCTGAGCAAGAGAAAGGGTGAATGGGCTACGTCAGAACATTACACCAACACCGGATAACCTTTTGATTTGTGTTGCAAAGCTCCAACCGGTGAACTCTGAAGACTCTGTCGGCCCAGTTCTAGCTCTCCTTGGGTGGATGGGCAGTAACGCCGTCGGGTGAAGGACCCCTACAGCGGTGATTCACCATTAAGAAGAGTGAACTTGGGCCATACCAAAGGGCTTTCGGTGATGAAGGGCCCACTCTGGTGCCCTTTGCATTGGCTCAACTTGCATTAGCGGTGGAGTTGGGATTGATTTTACGAAACTCCGGCAAAATAGCCGGCTTGTGTTTGTCTGTTTTCAGCAGGTCGCATTGTTTGGTGAACTCTTGCCAATATTTATTGGAAACTGCGGGAACCTAACTTCAACTCACTCTGCCCTAAGTGGCTGAATCCTGTGCTGTATTGCCACATAAACGATGGTAAGAAGGCAAGAGCTTTATAAAGTTGGTTTGTAGCTCTCCCGAGCTTAAAAAGGTACATTTAAACGTACACGTCACTGCAAAACAAACAAACTTTATTTTTCCTAATGGGCATACCAGTTTTAACCACTTGTATAAAAAAATGTATCTAAATGTACCTGGCACTTTTATTATGGTTTGCTATACTGTATAATTGCATTGAAAATTACTTGGGAATTACTTGATTGTGTTTTATATGACACAATGACAGCGTGATGCATGATGATGAGTCGTGTGAGTGACAGGAAACGCAGCAGAGACACCAGAGGCAAATAAATTTGGAAGCTGTTAGGCATGTATGTGCAGATGTAATAGACATAGAATTAGAATTCTTTTGAAATAATAATTATTGCACTTCTAAATTATTCATTTGGAGCTCAAATTCATTTGCATAGCAAAGGCTTGCTCTGGACTCCAGTCAAAGCCAAGATTGTAATGCTTCACAGCTACATTTTCATTGACAACCTCTCCAATGATGATTGCTTACAAAAGTTGCTCTCTCGGGACGTTTGAAGCGAAACGTCGCGATGGGGGAAGAGGGAGCGATCGACGCGGCTGTCCCGAGAGAGCGGCTTTTCGAAGCAATCGTGCATCGAGCCGTGAAAACCTACATCGTTACAACCTCTTCAATGAACCCTTCGTCACACTTGTGGTGGTCCTGTGTTAGCTCGTTGCGGTTAAGAGAAAGACAGCTTCCCTGTCAACGTGGAGCCCAGGTCACGCCGTGCCACCATCAATTGTGAGCAATAACTGTTTTGCTCGCCAATAAAGGTCTCGTAAAATCCCGGAAACTACCTCTGCGCGTTTGTGCCACCTGTCGTATTTTACGTCTGCACAGCTGTAGTGAGCTACGAAACACTCAGAGAGCATTTTTAAATTTAATTGTGAAAAAAAAATATATATTTTGTTTGGAAACCTTTTAAGGAGTTGCATGAGCAGGAGGGATGTTATGCAGCCGTTAACATTCTGGGCTCCAGCTGAATGCGTAGAATCAGTTAACAGCAGAGAAACCCAGATCCACCCACAAATGTAGTGCACATCTTGTTCTGAATTATTCGATTGTGTATCTCACATTGTTTTGTGACGAGGAATTCCCACATGACGTGTAAACACACATGTGGCTTATGTATGTTTTGTTTGTACGTTTTTAATGTGTGAACAATACGTAACTCTTATTGGGCAGGAAGGACGATTTGTGTTCTTTTAGCCGATGAATCCGTTCATTGGCCGAGTGCTCTTCATGCATTGCATGTTCAGCCGACCGCCGTCTGTGTACTGCAGGCGTTCGTGTGACGTGCATAGTATGACATTTCCGTTGTTGGCGCATCCGGTGGAGGACCGTGCATGTGACGTGAGTGGAGGCAGCGCGGTGTGGATGGCCGGCTGCCAATGTGGGGTTCCATCCACGGCGGTTTAACCGCACCTGCGGTCGACAGGGAGCAGCCGTGAATACAGCTGTGTGACATAAGCAGAGGCGAAAGTTACTTAAATTGTCTGATCGGCACAGTCGGTTTCTCAACCTCCCCCACCTGTGCTCTACCGAATGCTAACGGCCACTGTCCATCTGTTACGCCGTACCGGACCGTACCGGATTACTTTTACCTTTTTTTGTTTCAACGAACGGCTTTACCAATGAGCACTTTGCTTGCCACTCTTATTTATGACGTCACTAAAGCAAGCAGTGACCGTATAATATATATATGCGTGCGTTTTATTTATGCAGGTAAGACGCCGTCAGAATTCATTATGCCGTTTGTGCTGCCTACTGGCGCAGGGCTTACACACAAGTTAACCAGCTTACATGTATACTTTACACGGCCTACATGTGTGTTCGTGGTATGTGCGTACGGTGCGCTGGCTGATGACTCATGGCTCCTTTGGCACCGATGCGTGTACCCAGACCGACCGGGCGAGCAGGCCACACGCTTGCCCCAGCTGTGACCCGGAGGTGGGGCCGAACCGAGAGGGCTTTGTCGATACAGCGAGCTGTCTTGTTACCTGTGTAGTCGGAGCGTTATTTAAATATTATCGCAATCGATTCGTGTATAGCATAGTATTAATCACAGCGTATTATTATTATTATACTTCACATTTTATTAAATAACATGGTCTAGTAAGCAGAAGTCAGTTTCGATGTTTGTGTGTCTTGGCCCGTTCAATATAATTTATTAATAATCTCCGTAAAGTCAACGTTCATTATCACGTTTATCGATGCTGCAGAGATCGACCGTAATCGAGGCTCAGCCGTGAGAATTCACGCGGTTTTTGTAGATACGTTTTTCGCATCGAGCAGATGGTTTCACCCGTCACCACTTTGCACATTTCTATTTTACAAAGCGAATGTTTGTGTAGCACGGCTGTCTGCATTCTGTGATATCGACTTACGTACCGGACAAATTCGTTTTGTTGCTGTGTCAGATTGTGTGCTGGAGAAGAAAAAAAACCCCAATAAATGTTGTTTTTACTGTTGAAGACGATCCTCCTCGCAATTTCACACGTGACTGTTTAATGCCTCCACGTTCAGCAGTGGAATCGGGTGGGAATGCATGGGGACGCCGTTCCCAGAGTAACAGTCGCAGTGAACGTATTGGGCTGTCGTGGTCTTAAATTTTGTGTGGTTGTTTTACATCCCACAAGTCGGGAATGCAGGGAATGCGTTGTCATAAACTTAACATATTCTGGAGGAGGACCCCCATACCCGCGCTCTAAAGCGGATGCGGACCCGGGTGCATTCCTCGTGATTTTTTTTCACTATTTCCACCCCTGCCTACGTTTATAATAAACTAGTACTCTGTGTAAGTGAAATGTTTGTTTAACCACTTAATGGGAATAATCCATTTTGTGAGGGCGGTGACCTTGACTTGGCAGTCTTTTTAAACCAAAATGTGTTTCTCCCAGCAGTTGAAAAAGTATCCTTGTGTGCGTTTATGATGAGGTCAAGCAGCTTTGAGCCAGTGCTGGTGGAAATTACACATTCCCGTGACAGTATACCAGGCCGCCAATAGCACACACCAAAAAAAAACATTTTTGCTGATATGCCATTCTTATCTTGTTGATGTGCCGTTCTCTCTACGGCTCTGTGCAGCGCTTTGTGACCCTTGAGTGATGAGCACTCTAGAAATGCAATTGTTATTATACGATAAATGTTACATTATACCATTTCACAATATATGTATTATAAGTTATACATATAATCTCATCTCATTATCTGAAACCGCTTAATCCGATATAGGGTCACGGTGAGCCGGAGCCTATCCCGGAAACACAGGGCGTGAGGCAGGAATACACCCGACGACGGGACGCCAGTCCATCGCCGGGCATTGCGGGACAATTTTTAGTCTGCGAGCCAATCAACCTATCCAGGAGCATGCTTTTGGACTGTGGGAGGAAACCGGAGTACCCGGCGAAAACCCACGCAGACACGGGGAGAGCATGCAAACTCCACACAGAAAGGCACCCGAGCCGAGAGACTCGAACCCGGGACCTTCTTGCTGTGAGGCGTCAACGCTAACCACTGGGCCACCGTGCCGCCCTATACATATAATAATTTTGCATTTTAAATTTATAGTTGAAAGTCTGATCATATTTTACATGTTGTTCTGCAACGATGTGAATATAAAAAAAAAGTTTATTGTTGCTGATTTTCCGTTCTGGTGTTGACGTTCCGTTAGCTCCGCATCTCGGCGCAGCGCTTTGTGACCCTCGGGTGAAAAGCGCTTTTGAAATGAAATTATTATTATTATATAAGCATACAAGGATCAAATGACTAAGTAGGCAATGGCAACCCTCATTGTGTCGCCAATACTAAGATAATATGTAGTGCAACAATAACTCTGTAAATTTGGGAATTCGTGTTCATGCTTTGAGCCCACACTCTATAATAATTACACTCATAGAGCGCTTTTCACCAGAGGGTCACAAAGCGCTGCATAGAGCTGTGGAATGAACAGTATGTAAGCAACAATAACATTTTTTGTTACAAATATGAGCTGTGGAGAGATCGGCATGTCCAACAACAACATCTGAGCAGTTCAATTGAAATCAAACAATAGCTATAATTTAGAGGTAAAATAAGCGCCGCAAATAATTGTTAAACAAACGAAGGAAGGAATACGTTTTCCTGAGCAGGAGCAGGCCGGCAGCGAGCTGTCATCCCAGCACGACAATAGTGAGCCGCATCAACAGTTCTAGCCAGAGGCCTTGAAATCCTTACGGAACAAATGAGTCTTGAGGGTGATTACCCGAAACGTCGCCTTTTATATCTATTTTTCTTTGGAGGCCATAGTGTTATTGACTAACGTGTTGTGGTTTTTTTTTAATTGTGCACTAATGTAGCAGCGGGCGGCGCGGTGGCCCAGTGGTTAGCGCTGACGCCTCACAGCAAGCAGGTCCCGGGATCGAATCTCTCGACTCGGGTGCCTTTCTGTGTGGGAGTTTGCATGCTCTCCCCGTGTCCGCGTGGGTTTTCGCCGGGTACTCCGGTTTCCTCCCACAGTCCAAAAGCATGCTCCTGGATAGGTTGATTGGCTCGCAGACTAAAATTGCCCCGCAATGCCCGTCGATGGACCGGCGTCCCGTCGTCGGGTGTATTCCTGCCTTACGCCCTGTGTTTCCGGGATAGGCTCCGGCTCACCGTGACCCTACATAGGATTAAGCGGTTTCAGATCATGAGATGAGATGAGACGAATGTAGCAGCGTCACCAGGGATGAATTCCATCGCATTCCGAATGAATTCTCGTGTCCCGCCCACCGACTCTGCAGCCCCGTCCTTGCGGACAGCAGCGCTGGTTGTGGTTGGGTGGCTTGGCTGTGCGGGCGGGGCGTCGCGTTTATAAGAGCGCGGCATCTGCGTGCGGCAACGAACGAACGACCGACCGAGCGTGCGTGCGTGCGAGGGTCCCGGTGAGCGTTGGTTCTGCTCAGCGTTGTGACTCCCCGTGTCTCGTGGAGAGGGGATCCCACAATCCGCGCCGCCTGTTACAGCGCCAAGAACTACAAAAGTGTCCGCAGCACGGCAGAAATATATCTCATCTCATTATCTGAAACCGCTTAATCCTATATAGGGTCACGGTGAGCCGGAGCCTCTCCCGGAAACACAGGGCGCAAGGCAGGAGGACACCCGACGACGGGACGCCAGTCCATCGCCAAATGTGACATCTGGCAGCAGCGACGGGAGCGTAAAGAGGAGCAGCAATAGCGTCGCGGGAGGAAGCGCCGAACGGCATGCTTACCGGTCAGGGTCCGGTTCGCCTCGGGCTGCTGGCGGAGGCTCGCTCCTGCATCCACACGGAGCCGTTCCGCGCGGGGTTCGCGCTGGCGGAGAGCAGCGAGCTGGGCAGGTGAGCCAGGGCTACCGAGCCAACAATCTTAGACGCCCCCCCCCCCGTCTCTGCCCTCGTCTCTACCCTCGTCTCTCAAACTCCGTCTCCTAGCCCCGTCCTTGTCTGCGTCGCTCTCTTCAGCCCTGTCTCTGCTCCTATCCATTTTGCCAGTTACCGTTTGTTTGGCAAACAGTTCTTTCCCAACCCGGCACACCACATCCAGTACGCGTCTCGCTGGGGCTATGGTTCGAACAGCACTGTGTGGTTGTGCTGACCATGCTATGTGAACGCAGATTGCATCGTCGGAAACCCAGGTCTTGAGAAGAGCTCTGATCAGATATGCTCGTTTGAAAAAGGACAGATATGCCCTTTACAGCTGTGACAATTAAGAGACGGCATTTAAATTCAGGGCGGCGCGGTGGCCCAGTGGTTAGCGCTGTCGCCTCACAGCAAGGAGGCCCCGGGTTCGAATCTCTCGGCTCGGGTGCCTTTCTGTGCGGAGTTTGCATGCTCTCCCCGTGTCCGCGTGGGTTTTCGCCGGGCACTCCGGTTTCCTCCCACAGTCCAAAAAGCATGCTGCTACATAGGTTAATTGGCTCGCAGGCTAAATTGCCCCGCAGTGCCCGGCGATGGACTGGCGTCCCATCGTCGGTATATCCTTGCATTACGCCCTGTGTCTGCCGGGATAGGCTCCGGCTTCACCGTGACCCTGTATAGGACTAAGCGGTTTCAGACAATGAGATGAGAGATTTAAATTCACAAATTTCCATTGAAAAGTAGCTGCTCTGCTGTTAGTTTACGTTTATATTTCACGAACATGGTGCCACATTGTTGGGACCGAGGCCTCACGGAGTATCAGTATTTTTAGGAGGGTCCTGCTCTAGGACGTTTGGCTTGTTTCTCAGCAACGTTTACCATTGCACGGAGGGGAAACTGGAGATGCTGTACCCATCGGTTCGCGAACCCACATGCCTAGCTGGTTTGCGAGTTTTCCTAACCTGCGCGATGCATCACCTGACCTCCAAAGTGCCGGAGAGCAGTGTCAGGCGCTCATGCACCTCATGGTCCACCTGGGGCTGATCACGGATCACTAGGTGGCGCTCGCGGCCTACTGATGGGTCGCGTCCCACCGGTTGAGAATCGCCACTCTAATTAAGCGCACACTGTGACGATACCACTGGTTCGGATGGCATGACTTTTATTTGCCATTTGTGAAACATATTACAGCACCGTACATATTGTTTAATGTGCTTACAGTACATTTTTGTGAGTTTGGTAAAACGCTGTAACAACATTTTTCTTTACTTTACAATCAATTCATCAACGTGGTGATGTCGGTTTGTCACGGTTCTCATCTCATCTCATTATCTGAAACCGCTTAATCCTATATAGGGTCACGGTGAGCCGGAGCCTATCCCGGAAACAC
>JAZEWT010000001.1:44661931-44674051 GCA_036362905.1 Mordacia mordax
GGATTAAGCCGTTTCAGATAATGAGATGAGCTTTTGTTGCAACTTACCAATGTGCTGAAAAAAAAGAGTTTTGAATCCGTATACAGGAATCAGAAACATGTTTATTTGGTGCATGCCCAATAAGGTGGCAATTAGGTGGCAACATATAACTCCGAAATAATTGACGATTGCACATGCGATCCTTTGTACATGTGGTGAGAATAGATTTTGATTGGCGAGTCGTTGCATCCCGACTATTGCAGCCCCAGATACAGCGGCAGTTTCCCATTTCAGCACAGTGGGGTTGTAGCGCTTAAGGTAAAAACAAAGACACATTTACATTAATATCCACATTTTATTTCTTTTATCCCTTAAGTGTATTGTAAAGCTTTTGTTACGTACTTTGATAATAAAATATTATATTGAACAACTGACTTTCAACCAAAAGTGTATTTTTACTTATATCAACAACCAAATCCTTCAAGCACATTAATCCATTTAAATACACAGGATGTCTTTTGGCAGGGGACTTGCAGTGTTGTAATTATTTTTATAAACAACTTAACATGTGGAATTTCATCTGCAACCACAGCACATACTTGTGTGTGTTTACTCAGCGAGGCTTTTATGAGTATCAAGACACTTGCAGGAGGGTCCTGCCAAGTCTTCACAGTAGGCAGTGATGTTGCTATGCATGACCACAATTGAGTCATGAGGATATATTTTGTAACATTGGCATGTTTTTGTTAATACCAGAAACCGGAGAACTTGCAGGAAACTTATGCACAACAAGGGGCAAACATACAAACTCCATACAGAAAGGCATCCAAGTTGGGAATCAAACCCAGACCCTCCTTGTGAGGCACTGCATCATCACTGAATGCCTCCAGTCTCCAGCTTACGCTTTACTGCAGACAACGCCCTTCAGCTGTGAAATGTGGAAGTCAAACCATCAACTCAGCACCCTGATTTAGAAGTGACTTCTGCTGCATCTGCCAACCCAGTGTTCTAACCACTCAGCATCAGTGAACAGCGCAACATGTTGCATTATGTAAATTTATTTTGTCAGCATCTGTCTGTGTAAAGACACGTGTTGCACAGAACGTTGGTGATTTAACAATTGTGTATCAAGCAGCACCAGTTACCAGCTGCAAAAAAAGCTCCTTAAGTGGAAATGCCCCAAGTGCCCAAAGCAGAACAATAAATAACACATTCCTGAAAGTGTTATAATGAGACTGGTCGCAAAGGGTAGTCTATCACGAGCGACTGTCAACCCTGAACTGAAAGATATGTGATCCCGATCGTAAGCTCCTCGGCTCCACCCTGAGCCACGAGCCGTAATGCCGACCGCAACTGGGCCAGAGTCACGCGTCCAAATTGAACCTCCGAACCAGCCATGCGGTGCCAGCGCTGCGACGTTCACCTCACTCCTGCGATGCCTCCGCTTTTCTTAGAATGGAGATGCATCTGCCATTTTCCAAGCAGATCGTGGCTTCCTGCATCTCCCACCTGCAAGGACAGACCACGCCGTCAGAGCCCACACTCATCCACCCATCCGTGTGTCTCCGGAGCTCACGACCCAACTCACACCCACATACTTGCTGTTCTCGAGCTCACAAAAACTTTTTTTTTAGGACGAACATCCACCCAGCCACACACAGTAATAAACTTACCATACCAAGCATTTCAATTGGACGTCAAAAAGCAAAAGTAATTTGGTTGTCAATTCAGTGTTTTTGGAAAGTGTAATGCAATACCGCCACATATATTCATTATCGTACAGTGGGAATATGGGGGTGGTGATGTTTTGAGGAGGTGAGTTTCGTTCTTTATGTTGTAGTTAAGATGAACTCTGGTGTGACCAAACAGGGATATTTTGAGTTGTTAACGCCCAGGGTGTGGCTTGGGAATGTTGGTTTACAAACTCGTGATTGTGAATGGGCTGTGTTAAATGTGATGTTATGGTGTATTTTTACCGAGGTTTGTGCAGCTTAAATTACAGTGCAGACACAAAGGGAAAACGATTTCATTTGATGTGTACATTACAGTTCTTATGCATATTCTCCCACTGTGTACTGTACACTACAGTGCTGTACACAACAGTACACAGTGTGAGAATATGCATAATAACGTACGTGTTGAGGTATGACACGGACATATTTGGTCGAGGAAACAGTATCTGTGTAATATTATTGTTCCTGCTTAAATGATTACAATTACAGTACTTTTGTAGTGGAGATCAAAGCTAATCCTTTAGTAATTGTATAATCATATCACATTAATAATTATATCAGCACTATTGCTTAAATTATTACAATTAAAGCACTTTTGTAATGGATATCAAAGACAATTCTTTAGTAATTGTATAATCATATCACATTAATAATTTTATCAGCACTGTTTTTTGTGAGCTCATGGGATTGCGGTACAGTAAGTAGGTTCCTCACCCATCAGTGTGTTATGCCTCCATACGCACAGGTTTTCTCAACACATTCTGCTTTCCTAGTGCATACAAAATCTCATCTCATCTCATTGTCTGAAACCGCTTAGTCCTATACAGGGTCACGGTGAAGCCGGAGCCTATCCCGGCAGACACAGGGCGCAAGGCAAGGATATACCGACGATGGGACGCCAGTCCATCGCCGGACACTGCGGGGCAATTTAGCCTGCGAGCCAATTAACCTATGCGGCAGCATGCTTTTTGGACTGTGGGAGGAAACCGGAGTGCCCGGCGAAAACCCACGCGGACACGGGGAGAGCATGCAAACTCCACATAGAAAGGCACCCGAGCCGAGATTCGAACCCGGGACCTTCTTGCTGTGAGGCGACAGTGCTAACCACTGGGCCACCGTGCCGCCCTGCATACAAAATATTCCTAACAAATCAAATGGTCGGACATCCCCAGCTCTTTCCCCGAACACGGACACGCAGTCTTGCCCTTGGTCCGGACAGGAAACCCATGGATGTGAGTTGAATCACCTCTCCTTGGGTTCCGTCCGGAACGAGCTGCTCTTGAGGAAGCCACGTGAGTGCTGCCCGGATACGGGGATTGCAACCTGTGCCGCACACAAGCGACAGGCCATCACTTCCAACACCGGCAACAAGCTGGTCACCTCATCAGACACGTTTGAAATCATTGGAAGACGATGAAACGATAATGAAGGCACTTACGAATAATAATAGTAATAAGTGCATTTATAGAGCGCTTTTCACCCCAGGGTCACAAAGCACTGCACAGAGCTGCGGAAAGAACGGCATGTCAATAAGGATGACACTATAAAGAATTTTCACAACCCATAAAATTTTAAATAAGTTGACAAGCTGTTCTGTTCTATTAGAACGTTTCACTTGTTTCCTTTGTTCCACACTGCAGCCCTCTCCGCTCTGCACAGAATCTTCACTCTTTGGCTCTGCAAACCATGCTCCTCTTTTTCTTTAACTCCCTATGCCCTGATCTCATCTCATCTCATTGTCTGAAACCGCTTAGTCCTATACAGGGTCACGGTGAGCCGGAGCCTATCCCGGCAGACACAAGGCGCAAGGCAAGGATATACCGACGATGGGACGCCAGTCCATCGCCGGGCACTGCGGGGCAATTTAGTCTGCGGGCCAATTAACCTATGCAGCAGCATGCTTTCTGGACTGTGGGAGGAAACCGGAGTGCCCGGCGAAAACCCACGCGGACACAGGGAGAGCATGCAAACTCCACACAGAAAGGCACCCGAGCCGAGAGATTCGAACCCGGGACCTTCTTGCTGTGAGGCGACAGCGCTAACCACTGGGCCACCACGCCGCCCTCTATGCCCTGATCCTTATTCCAATTGTGCTACCCTATCGGTGTCATGGAACTAACAATCTATTAGAAAGCTTCACAGAGCCGCGTGTCAGTGAACTCCAGTAAAAGAGATTGTTCCCATGACTTGTTTTTAAAAATCATTCACCAACCTACACTGACCAGTATAATGAAGTATGGTAAAACAACTCTACCCCCAACATGGCATGGTGTTGGGGTTCGGAGAGTGAATGGCTGTAAATACGTATTATTATTAATATATCTGTTCTGGCAATTCACGCTCTATTGTACGGCTTTGTGGATTTCAGCATAACATTTAAAATGAATCTACAAAAATATTGAATTTCAAAACATGTTTTCATTAATCTCTGTGTGGTGGGAGAAACTTAAGTAATACTGCCTGGACTCCAAGCTGTGCTTTTAAAAACAACAATATTGCCAAAAGGGATCTATGCCTCTGGCAGAGGATATGCATAAATCTGAAGGCCCTCAGGTATTAGTCATCATTAGAAACGTGCAGTAATATCCAAGCATGTGTGTCAGGCCTGCATCACGTCTGGCACTGGATTGCAGCATCCCTGGTTGTCCGGCATGCAGCTGCACCTTAACAACGAAATCATTGTGAAGCGTGGCCCCACATTGTTCCTCCTACATTACGCAGGGATGTGTGTAGAGCACACAACGTTCAACTGACCGAATAGGAATGTGCGCTGTCAAATTCTGCGGTTAAATGAGCCGCAAAACCACATTCGGTGTGGTCACGCATGTTGTTTGCACTGATGTACCCGCTTGGTCAACTATGGAGATGTTTTGTTACTTAATCAGTTGATATTGCTTAATTTGTATTGTTATTCCTTTGTTTAACAATTACATCTCATCTCATTATCTGAAACCGCTTAATCCTATATAGGGTCACGGTGAGCCGGAGCCTATCCCGGAAACACAGGCGTAAGGCAGGAATACACCCGACGACGGGACGCCAGTCCATCGCCGGGCATTGCGGGACAATTTTAGTCTGCGAGCCAATCAACCTATCCATGAGCATGCTTTTGGACTGTGGGAGGAAACCGGAGTGCCCGGCGAAAACCTACACGGACACGGGGAGAGCATGCAAACTCCACACAGAAAGGCACCCGAGCCGAGAGATTCGAACCCGGGACCTTCTTGCTGTGAGGCGTCAGCGCTAACCACTGGGCCACCGTGCCGCCCACAATTACATAACAAACATGCTAATTGTGCCATTGCATTCAAATCACAAACTATGGGAATGTCGTTGTATAGCTCTTTCCTAAATCACATTGGTAAAAATTCTGGAAGAGACACTAAACCAGACAAATTGGAATACCACTTAAAAAATCAAGTTTCTGGAGCAGTTTTCACCCGAAGGTCACAAAGTGCTGCACAAAGCTGCCGCTGTTTTGTCGCACGGCATCTCAGTCATTTATAACATTTCCACGTTTTCATTCTATGCAAACCGTGTAAACCCTCCGTCTCCGTGTAACCTGCTCACTAATGTATCGGCAAATTTGGCCAGGTAGCCATTGGAAAGAAGCTTCTCATCTCAATGTACTCCACCCAATAACAACCGACTGTATTTTCCGGCTGGTCGTACTGTGCGTGTGCGCCTGCACGGAGGGTACCCTGGCGGAGAGGGCATCCACGCGGTTGTTGGTCGTGTCAAGGAGGTGCAGGAAGTGCGTCTGCAAGGGCGGTGCGCCCAATGCACTCATGCTCTCCGTGTGTTGCTCCAACGCTCGCAAGGACTGCTGGTAAAATTCGGCTTCCTGCAACCGCTCTGCAATACAGATGGGAAACACAGAGGCTCCCTCACGCCGCTCCGACAAACACAGAGGACTGGTCCTGGCACTACACACCGCTACACCATACGTAGTTAGTGCCACCAGCTTATGTAAAAGAAAGCATGCCATTGTTAATGTTATTACTGTGTTATTGCGCGAGCTTACGGGATAGCCGCGTCGAGTGCTGCTGCTCGTTTCTTCGCGACGATTCACTTCTCATATTGCAAGCATAATCAGAACATCATCATCCGAATGTCTGATAATGCCTGCAACAAGTTGTGAAGGAGAGAGCAAAAACACCTGGTATGGCTATCCTGAAAGAACCAGCTACGGAAAGCAATTCACGCACTGAGCCTGAACAAGTTACACCAGAAAACTAGCTTACCTAAAAAGACACAAAGGCTCTTCTCGAAGATGGTCCTGCCAAATGTTTCGCAGTAGGCAGTGATATTTTGATGTGAGTATTAAGATGCTTTGGCCGAGACCAGTTACATCATGTGCATGTGTGGGGTTTTTTTTTAGCTATGGGAAGAAATCAGAGAATATGGGGACATAAGGTAACTGTTGTTTCAGGATGGTATGAAGTGTTTCAAAGTGAAAAGTCCTGTAGCACAATGATCAATGTCACAGACATGAAGCAGGCTGTCAATGTACTTTACGAAACTCTTGGATGAACCATCACGATTCCCATCTCTTGTGCCAAATAAACCTAGTTAACTGCCATGACATTCTTAAAAGTGGGCCACACTGTTACTGGCTGATCAGATTATGGAAAGAACGAATGTTACCAACATCAGTATAGAACAACTGGTACTTTCAAATGAGATTTATTTAAATGCACACATATACATTTAGTGAAATTCTGACTGGCTGGCCATTGGTCGGGGGCGGCCGGGGCGGGGAGCAAATGCCAGATGTTAGAAAACGCCCAGGAAAGGTAGGCACAAGAAGTGGGTATAACAGTGGAAACAAGAAAGGGGTTGTTTTTGTGATGAGTGCCGAAAGGAGACACGCATAACGTAGTTGAAAAATCTAGCGATGCGATAAAATCGCTTATGCCTGCTCTTAATTTGTATTTATTGTATTCTTTATTTTCTTAACTCCGTTGAATAAAGACCAGTTGTTGGTTTTCAACACGACCTCGTGGGGTAATTTACACTATTATGATCTGTGCACAACAGACGCTCACACAGGGAAGGAATGATTGTCCCCATTGGATGGGTTTTTTGTCTTTTACAGCCCTGATTATGATCAAATCACCATGAATCTGCCTGATATCACCAGATCTTCAAAGCTAGGCAAATTTTCAGCCTGCTTTGTACTTGGCTGGGAGATTGAAAGGACCAGGTGCTCTAGGCTTGGGTTGCAAAGTACCAGGTATCCTGATTTCCACCCATATGCTACTCATTAAAAAGAGAGTTGGAAAAGGATTGTAATGCAAGTTCTTGTTGAAAAAGAGTCTTGTGACTCAGTGAAGATTACATGAGCATATAAAGGACACTGCTATTAAACTGAGACTAATAAACTCTACACATGAGAAATCATTTTGGATAGAACCTCAGAATATCAACCCAGTGTCACAATTGCTAACTCAATGCTCTGATATAAGTTCAGCATTAGCCACTAAGCTTCTTCGGATGCCTCAGCACAAACGAGCATATTTCTACTACAATAATAATGACCTCTTCAAGTGCACACTTCTGGGCGAATAATAACACTGCGAAGACACACAATGTACCGTGGTCCATACAGAATGAAGGCCATATGAGCAGAATCTCCGAAATAAACAATGCATGCATTCCAACACGCATCTGCCAAATAACAGCAATGCAGCACTTACTGCTTGGTTGAGAAACCACTAAACCAAAACCCACAGCTGTGGAATTTGAGAACCAGAAGGTTACACAACAGTGTAATTACTTGAACAAATAGCAGCTCCTCTGCCACTCATATTTAGTGATATTGGACAATCCCAGCTTGAAAATGTAACGAATTTAAAATTCTGAAAACTATGGCTCCTTGGCTCTTTCATAACGCTAAGCCCAAAAACAAAAATCTCAGACTTGAATTGCTGCCTTCCATCCAAGCAAAATAAAACCTTAATGATCAAAGTTTTTATGCCCCCATCCCAATAACAAGCCCTCAAAAATATTGTGAAAAGTTGCTTTAGCATTTACGTCAACACATGACATTTGTTCGCTTCTACAGTCAGCAAAACTTTGCAGCCTTCTTGCCTAAATGTTTAAACCTCACGCTGTATTAGTTTTGATAATGATTGTCTACCAATAAACCTGAGATGGTTAACATATTTTCCATTGTGTAATCTCACTTTTTAGTCGATACAAAGAGACTGGCCTCATCCTCATTTGGACTCAGCAGTAGGTACAGTTACCAAAAGTATGTTCACAATGGCGACAATTGACAGTTGTATTGTAAAATGCACGGTTTGGAAATTTACCCTGGCAGCACATTTTGTTGCTTCTGCAGAATGAAACGTATGACTGCACAATTTGTGACTTTCAACAGTATATTTATAATAGTGGAATTAAAAGGCCTTAACTGATCTGCCAGGCTCAGCACATGCATAAGGAACACCATGCGAGGCAAGGAAGCTCCACGGTCAGACAAACCCTTGGTGATGTATAATCATCATCATCATCAATACCCGCTTAATCCTGTAGAGGGTTACGGAGGGCCGGAGCCTATCCTGGCAGACAGAGGGTGCAAGGCTGGGCTATACCCCGGATTGCTCATGAGGCATATCAGTAACCAACCTGTCCATCACTGATCCTGGTTTGTCGGATCATTCTGCTGTGCGGTTTGGTTTTCAAGTACCGCCTCCCATTTCCATCACCAAGCACCATATCCAATTTCGAAACCTTAGCACCTGCACTCCAGACATATTCGCGCCGCAATCAATAGCACTTCACTCTCTGCCTTGGCTCACTCTGCCTCTGATGCGACAGCAGAAACTTACAACAACGTACTATCAAGCATACGTGATGATTTGGCCCCATTAAAATCACGCTTTGTCTCAGACAGAAAACCATCCCCCTGGTATACTGCTGAAATACGGGATCTCAAGGCGAATGCACGCAGGGCTGAACGGACTTGGATAAAATCTGGTTTCACCGTTCACGGTCATAACTTTAAGGAACAACTCCTCCGTTAATGGAAGGCACTTGACTGTCCCGTACCAGCCATCTTTACAGCATTCTTGCTGATACCTGCAATAAGACCAAGCTTCTTTAATCGACCATTAATCAGCTCCTTTGTCCTACCAGTCACTCACCCTCACCTCCCTTCACTAATAAAGATCAGGGGGATCAGTTGATTCAGTTTTTCTCTGAAAAAACTGAAGCCTATTGTATTTCTACCCAGCCTCAATCACTAAGCAATACCTCAATAATTGTTCCTCCACCGACCTCAAAACTCCTGAATTTTTCCGAATTAATGGAATCCGAGGTCTCCTCTTTAGTTACCAGATCCTGGCCCATAAATTGCTCCCTGGATCCTTTCCCATCCAAAATCATCCGAGCAAATTTCAAATTCCTTGCCACGTTCATCACTAATCTGTTTAATAACTCACTTCACTCTGGTATCGTTCCCCTAAACTTCAAATGTGCCGCAATTACCCCCGTATAAAAAACCTGGCCTCGATTGCAACAACCCTGATAATTATCAGTCGCTGCTGATGAAGGCTTGCCAAGAATTCTTGTACTCCTGGACCTGAGCGATGACTTTGATACCGTTGACCATCTGATCCTACTTGAGCGACTGGAGGGTATAGGGGTCTCTGGCTGTATTCTGCATTGGCTGTCCGACCGGGAACAGTTTGTCAGCCTCAGAGGACAAAACTCACAGATTCATCCTGTTTTGTCTGGAGTTCCTCAGGGTTCAGTTCTCGGCCCACTCCTCTTCAGCATCTACATACAACCTCTTGGCCATATTCTGCGCAGCCTCAATGTCAGCTACCATTGCTATGCCGATGACATCCAAATCTATATCCATGCAATGCATCTGATCTTTGCATGTCATCCTGTTAACTGTAAAGGTTTAGTTCAATTCATATTTTCTAAAACAAAATGGCAACAAAACAGAAGTTTTGCTTCTTGGAACCCCACACCAATAGTCCAAGGTTGAACCCATCCAACTGATGCTTGACAACCAGACAATTGAATTTGCTAAGGCAGTCCGGAGTCTAGGTGTGACTCTTGATTCCTCACTCACCTCCCAGATACACATCAACAAGGTGACGAAGGTAGCCTATTTCCATCTCAGAAATATAGCAAAACTGTGCAAGAGCCTGTCACCTACTGACGCTAAGAATCTAATACACATCTTCATCTCCTCACGAATCGATTATTGCAATGCACTGCTCCCTGGCATCCCTGCCTACCTGATCAATCGTCTCCAACGTGTGCAGTATGCGGCTGTTGGAAACCTCACTTGCACACCCATCCATGATCACATATCCCTAGTACTGATGTCTCTCTACTGGTTACCTGTTAAATACAGGATTGAATTCAAGATCCTCCACCTCACCTACAAGGCTTCCACTGGCAAAGCTCCAACATATATCCGTGACCTACTTCAGGCACGCTCCTCAACACAACTTCGATCCTCCAATACAGGCTTGCTGCACATGCCCATGTCGCACCTCCATTCGATGGGTGACAGAGCCTTCTCGCGCGCTGCTCCAAGACTCTGGAATGCCATTCTACTGGAGATTCGTTCAGCTAAGTCCTTGGGCATCTTCAAATCTCGTCTTAAAGACTTACTTGTTCCGTAAAGCTTTCAAGTCCTCCGGCGAGGACAATTGTTGCCGCTCAGCACTGTCGTGCCGGGATGTTGACGCTCTTCTGACCTGCGCCTGCTCGGGAACATTTATTCCTTCCTCCGGCTTGGACTGTTGATGTGGCTCAGTGGTGCCGTGCTGGGATGTTGGCTCTCTTCCAACCTGCGCCTGCTCGGGAACATTTGTTCCTTCCTTGTTTGTTGAAGAATTATATTTTTTTCTGCCGACTTTATGTCCTATAATTTATCACTGTTTGACTTTCCGTTGAACTGTTCTGATGTTGTTGTTGACATGGCATTCTCTCCACAGCTTGGATTTGTAAAAAAGAAAAAAAAACCCCAAAAAAACCCGTTGTTGTTGCTGATTTTCCGTTCTCTGTCATTGTTGTTGACTTGCCGTTCTTTCTGCAACTCTGTGCAGCGCTTTGCAACCCTCGGGTGAAAAGCGCTCTATAAATGCAATTATTATTATGTGCTGCCAGTCTATCGCATGGTGTATAATTCAGGCAATAAAATCTATTTATCTCTATCTAGCCACATGAAAGCTAATTCAAACTTTTTTCAGCTTTACCACACGAGCCATTCATTTAATTTAAACATGTGTAATTTCAAATATAAGATTTGAGCTGTGATGCCTGCAAGAAATGTCATGCTTAGTGAATATTTCCACATTACCTTTCATTGTTCAAGTTACAGATCACAACACGTGTGTTCAATCCCTTAAATGTCTAAATGACCAAATAAATAAAACTTGGCCTGATATCAAGTTAATCACTTGGCTGTCCATCAACCTACACGAGCAATTCCTGCATGATATTTGAGTGTGGTTTCTGTTTAAAATCCAGGGATGTAGAAATGTCCGAGAGCTGTAATGCAGCATTTAAAAAAATGTCACGTGTGTGATGATGAGACTTTACCACATGGCTGTTGTTGATGGATTCCCGATAAGACTGCCAAACCACATAGAATGTGAGTACATTTTTTTACCAATGGAAAGCGAAATATGTTTTTATGAGAGCACGATTTTTGCACAGAACAGGAAGTCAACGATAAAAAACTACTGTTATTGCAATGAAAATAGCAATATGTGTATATGCAAAGGGTTGTCCGTTTATTTTTGGAAACAGTGCATGCCACGGAAAAGATCAAAAGTTTTCATCCATAGTTACACTGGTAAACATGAAGAAATCCTCACCAAGAAGGACGATCTCTAAACATTAATCTGAACAGTTTGTTTATGCATCAGGGGGCTGATTCCTGGAAATGAGCAGAATGTGACCCAGTGGAAAATTCCACAAACCCCATTCTAATGATGTAGGTTTTCACGGCTCGATGCATGATGATTACTTCGAAAAGCTGCTCTCTCGGGACAGCCGCGTCAATCGCTCCCTCTCCTCGCGACGTTTCGCCTCACACGTTAGAGGCATCCTCAGGCGCGATATGTGTGTAGTGCCTGTTGCTCCTTTATATATGTGGGTACTATGTATGTGTCGAGTCATATTTTGCTGTGTGGGGTCGACATCTGAATCACATTAACACTAATCTCCTTATCTTATGCACACCCCGGAACTGCCATATGTGAAAGGCACCACAGGCAAAATCAGCAAATACCTAGAAAAATATAAAATAAAAACAGTTTTCACAACCCATCAGAAGATACAAGATGTACTCAAATCACCTAAAGACCGACTACCATTACAGACAGAAGGCGTATATCGCATCCCTTGCAGCAACTGTGAGGAAATTTACATC
>JAZEWT010000001.1:44684939-44697615 GCA_036362905.1 Mordacia mordax
CTGGTCAGAGTTTAACAATCGTTTAAAGTTTGCACAATATTTACTGTTATGCTCCTCAAAAGTTGTGTACACCACAACGTGTCCCTGTAAACAGTGTGTCTATGCAGGGTTGTTAGCCGTAAGAATATCCGACACCGTTTAAACTGTGTTCATTACAGTACGAGTATATGTAATGTCTATGTGGAGTTTCATTAGAAAGCTTGCATCACATGTTAGGGGTCTTTTGATTCTGAATTTCCTACCATTTTGTTAAGTTCATGTCCGAGTGACACAGGACCTAGCAACATGTTTGAGCACCCTGTGACAGGCATATAACACTTGCCCTCCTCGGCTTTTTATTGTCTTCTCCCCATACAACCCAAACTCGTGGGTGCATGTGTGCTTACTCATTAACCCTGTCTGCAATACCAAACCCAGCGTTATGCTTTACTCGGCAAGCGCAAACCAGGATGTACCGCATAGGTTCAGGCATCCCGGCTATCGTTGCCACCTGTCAGGGTTTGATCTGGATAGTGACCAGTGGGTTGTAACCGGGGAAAAATGCAGGATTTGGAATCTGTGTGCGGATGGCAGGAATTTGATTTGTACCGGGATCTCGTATCGGTGTTGGCTCGAACTTTATGACGGTTCCCGTGGAGTTCTGGTGGACCTAAGCTGACTGAAAAAGATGTCCGTGTTTGGTCTGTGGAAAAGATGGCAACTCTGCGCATATGGTACTGTATTTGAAAACGAATATCACATGATCCCGAATTTTGACCAACTGTGTTACAGGTGTCCTTTCATTCCAACTTGGTCATCTTTGTATGTTTGTGACATTTTGGTTCATTATTACTCTTAATTTTGAAACAATGTCTAATGGGTACCCTTTTACCAGCATACAGGTTATGCAACAAAATAAAAGATTTTACCATGTATGGAAATAATATATGTGTTAAGATCTCATCTCTCATCTCATTATCTCTCATCTCATTATCTCTCATCTCATCTCATTATCTGAAACCGCTTAATCCTATATAGGGTCACGGTGAAGCCGGAGCCTATCCCGGAAACATAGGGCGTAAGGCAGGAATACACCCGGCGACGGGACGCCGGTCCATCGCCGGGCATTGCGGGACAATTTTAGTCTGCGAGCCAATCAACCTATCCAGGAGCATGCTTTTGGACTGTGGGAGGAAACCGGAGTACCCGGCGAAAACCCACGCGGACACGGGGAGAGCATGCAAACTCCACACAGAAAGGCACCCGAGCCAAGAGATTCGAACCCCGGACCTTCTTGCTGTGGAGGCGTCAGCGCTAACCACTGGGCCACCGCGCCGCCCGTGTTAAGATCTTAATACACCAAATATACACCCTTTGCAAAGGTGCCAGGTTTTCAAAAAACAACACATGCTTTAAATCAACTCAAACAATGTTTGAAAATATAAAGATTAGGCTACTGTTGATAGTTCAACCTTTGCCACAATGTTGAACCATCAACAGTAGCCTCATCTTCACACAACTGGGTGTCTCCCTGTTGTGCAGAAACTGGTGCAAATTCCACATCACTCTGGTAAGGGTTAATTAGTCTATCGGGCAATCATTTAAGACTGATATTTTTTTATCCACCCTGGATGAATTATGGACGAGTTACCCCGCCCAGCTCCCAACCCGAGTAAAAATCACTAACAGCACAATCTGGCCTGCATTCATATTCTTGAGCGTTGGCTTGTGATATTATAGGGGTCTAAGGGGTACTGCCTCCCAACTCATGTTGTGCTACGACCCATCCCCTCATTATCGTGATCGGTTACGTGACATTATGGGCCCCATGGCTCATCGCCCCACCAGCATTGCCACTGTGCCCCTTATGATTTATTCTTAGTGTGGCTGATATAGCTGCAGAGCAATTACTGTACTTTCACGTTGTTGACGTTGAGTCAGATGATTGCGTCCAGGGGTAACGTAGTGATGATGCATCATCGTGGTTATTCCTTGTCCTACGCATTTTTAAATTCGGCTCTGTGTCATATGTTGTAAGCGCCATAGTTTCTTCTGAGTGACTGCAGTTGCACATTTCCGGATAGTGTCTACTTCTCATTTTCTTTAAATCTCTCGCAACGTTAAATCCGTTGCGCTATTGGGTATACACCACTGATATGGGTACTGTAATTCTGCATTTTTCTGCTTAAAAGTGGTATTTTTGTGTATATCCAGTACTTGGGGTGTACTCCACCCTTCAAGTTTACTGTAACTAGAACAGGTGTCGATGGGACCTCATCCAAGTTGGAACATGCACACAACTAATATGGCGTACGGTGTTTTATGAATATTTTAAATTATACTTTATACTCATTCTGAAATAGAGAACAACACCCACACTGCTTTAAGTTTCGACGAGGCAAACTGTAATTCTCAGTGTAACTGAATTAACGTCGATTTCCGTGCGTGAGCCCAGGGATCTTATGGAAATGATTTTCAAACATTCGGTGACTTTTTAGTCATAGTCGGCCTTTTTTTTTAGTAACAGCTAGCAATCAAGTCCCCAAAGCAAATTGTAATGATGAAATTGTTAACGTGCTGCGTATAATACCATCGGTCCTTCCAAGTGACTGTTTCCCCAACATTATTTGGTATTCCTTAAACCCTTTCGCGGATTTGCGATTGCAGTTTCGTATGTCTGGTGAGGCCACCACGGCAGGGCAGAGCCTGTGCGAGTAGCATCGACCACCACCCGCATCTCGTAGCCTTCTTTTCACTCACTATCACATTCTCGATCATAATACCATCGTGTGGCCCCGACTATGGCCCCCGAAAAGAGAGAGAGAGAAAAAAACGCGACTGCAAGTCCTGGGGGTATCTACTGAAACGTAAAAATGGCATTTGCAATTTTCGGAATTCTTGCCCCCCTTTCAGGAACATGTGGCAAAATGTAAGGGTTCACTGTTCACCTATTACCACAACTTGCCCGAATGTAACACGTGACGAATGATGCTACCCATTTCGGGAGTGCGACACTGGCACAAACAAAAACATCAACATAGTCTTCCAAAACCCTTCATTGAAATGGAATGCTTATGAGAAAAGCCATTGCCCGAATATCACTCATTTTCTCAACATTTTGGATAGTCTGTCTACTGGGTATGCATAAGAGCGCGATAATAAAATGACACTTGTATACTCACGGTCTTTAAAGTACGTTATTATGGTGCTATTCTTGGAGGGGCAGTCGGGTTGTGTTCTGAGGCCTTGAGGTATATGTTTTTTGTCTTTTTAAGGGAGTGTTGCTGGCATAACTGGAAACCCTGTTAATATTATACGTGAGTTGGTTGGAGAGCGGCACGGTGGCCCAGTGGGTAGCGCTGTTGCCTCACAGCAAGAAGGTCCCGGGTTCGAATGTCGTCTCGGGTGCCTTTCTGTGTGGAGTTTGCATGCTCTCGCCGCATCCGCGTGGGTTTTCGCCGGGCACTCCGGTTGCCTCCCACCGTCCAAAAAACATGCTGCTGCATAGGTTAATTGGCTCGCAGACTTAATTGCCCGCAGTGCCTGGTGATGGACTGGCGTCCTATCGTGGGTTTATCCCTGCCTTGCGCCCTGTGTCTGCCGAGATAGGCTCCGGCTCACCGCGACCCTGTACAGGACTAAGCGGTTTCTGACAATGAGATGAGAGGTGAGTTGGTTGGTCAAATGGCCCAGCATAGAACATCGGCTAAAACAGTTGTTGAGACCGCTAATGGTTGCCTTCCCACGTATGTGTGCTATCCCACGCCTGCGTGTGTGCTATCCCACGCCTGCATGCGAATATTGTGGAGTACACATTCGACGGTGCTATGAGATGTGACGGTTTGCAATAACGATGCTATATTAAAAGAAAACATGTATACGCTCTCTTAAAGCTGCAAGGCATTCTGGCAAGCTGGCATGCGATTTTTCTCTCACAATACCTAACTTTGATATTAATACTCAAGATGATGTGGATGGTGTTTGGTATCACGAGCTGACAGGCAGAGTGGAAACGCTGTTACCTACCATACGTAAACGTGACTTAATTTTCTTGCCGTGCTATTGTTGAGGCAATACATTTTCTAATTATCAATGAACGTATGTACATACTAAAGACCCCGGCGATGGACTGGCGTCCCGTCGTCGGGTGTATTCCTGCCTTACGCCCTGTGTTTCCGGGATAGGCTCCGGCTCACCGTGACCCTATATAGGATTAAGCGGTTTCAGATAATGAGATGAGACATTCTAAAGAAATTTTTTCCAGAATTTGATAGTTGAGATTATCGTGGTATGAATTCTGGTTAGATAGTATTATCAGAATATGGAGGAAACCTAGATGTTGAGCTTACAATGGAAGCAATGTGTAATTTTTGATTAATCACACTCTTTAATTAGTATTTTTCATCATGTCACTATACAAGGATGAGTAGTAGGCTGTGTGTCATTAGAGCTGGGAGGCTTAAAGTGGGTGTTTGCAGTTTTACGACATTTTGTCATTTCCCCTCAATTGCATCCTGATTGTGCTGTTGACATCACTTCGCGAGACCAAAAATCCCTTTGGGCCCCTGGTAGAGCAGTGCTGGAGAACAGCCCAATCGCTGAGATTCCCTTCCACGGACCACTGTCCCACGCAACAGAGACAGCAGCATTGACTACTTGCTTTACATATGGGGTCCATTACAAGACGGTCCAAATGAAAGTGAATTTCAATATTTATTCTCAGCTGGAGTTTATCCAAATTAAACTCGGAACCAATTTTTTTGCAATGCGGATTTTTTTGTGTGTGCTGTCATTGGTAGCAAGGCTGATGACAATCATCACTTTAATTAAAGACTTGGAATAATCATCAGCAGCCCTGACTGGTGCCGTGCTCTCACCTTTGCGTCACCCAGCCGCCTTAGTTTTTGGATTTTGCCAAATACTCAACTCACGTTCATGAAATATGTGAATATGGGGGGGATAGGCACTGTGTCGTGGGAGTGAGGTACAGACCCACATGTGTGAGATGGAGTGGAGGTGCCACACAGCGCTCGCTGAGCACTACTTGGCATAGTCTCTTGAGAACAAGTCCCAAGCAGACATTAGAAATCTGATGACGGTATTGTTATTTAGCAGACGCCCTTATCCAGAGCAACTTACATCATTACAAAGGCATAGAGAAAAAAACAGGTGGTGGGAAGTCAGACATGCAATCAGCCAGTGCCAACACGTGCCAGGCACTGCATTCTATATATTATGTTATCGGCCAATTAATGAATGAGTATTTTTTTATAGTTGTGGGGTGGAAACCGGAGAATCCGGAGGAAATCCAACGTAGAACAGGGGGAGAACACGCAAACGCCACACAGAAAGGTGCCCTTGGTGGGAATGGAGTTACCTCGGGCAGGACATTCTGTGAGGCGCAAATGTTATCACTGCAGCCACTCTGCCTTAAAGAAGGGATTTTAAAATTATTTGTTACGTAACTGTTCTTTGTCATTGCCCGTATGTAATTTTACACTGGGCGTAAAATTGGCAACACTACCATGTTTATTGTTTTAAGTTGCCATCCCAATCCTCTCATCCGATTTTGGTTGCGTTTCAAGACTTCGTGAGATAGTAAAGCGGTAGCTTTTTAAAGTCATGATGTGGAAATATCAGCACAAGCTGCTCATTGTGTGGAAATTTTCCCCAGGTCCTCCAGTTTCCTCCATTATCACAAGCAGTTGGATTTTTCAAATCAGAACCCAGATAATGTATCACAGTTTATTTTATACATGACGTGTATAGCCACATATGTTCAAATGCGGTACGAGCCATACCACCCTAGCATATCTTATACCAGTATCAACATCCATGGCTGAAATGCTTTTTGCTAGTTCATCCGAGTCAAGTCAGTGCCAGGCCCACACGATAAAGGTGGTTTCGCATGGTGATTTGTTGGAACCATTCCTTGTTATACTGGCCTCGCAAAACACCAGAATCTGCCTCAGGGCCCAGCAGTGCCAGAGAGGGTGCTAATGATACCTTCATTGCGTGTGATGCGAGTTGGTGTACTGTAAGGACACAGCATCAGCCACGCCGTGGAGGCTTGTGCAGGATGGTCTAGATGTCTTGTGACCACCATTTTAACAGTTTGTGATCTTTCGTGAGCCAATCGGCTCACTACAAGTTTATGTATTGTTTATATATTACGAGTTCGTGCATTATTCAGTAATATGTTAACGCGTATCAGCCACTTGAAATAAATAAGGGTTACTTCAAACGGAAATGAATGAACAGGGTTAAAAAGATGTTGCGTGTCAATTTAATGGGGAGGTCACGAAATCTGGGCAATGGTTGAGGTCTAAACACTAAACTTTCCACGTGTGTTTCGGAACATACAATAAAGCTTTAAGCCGTCTCCTTGCTCTAGATTTTATACAGAGGCATCGGAGGCCACAGGTGACAGGAGTTGTAATTGTTACTACGTCAGTCATTACCTCCGGAGTCTCGTGACAGGGTGACCCGAGAACCACACGCATGCTTTCCTCGGTGGCTTGGCGTCATGCTTCCTGTGGTAACACTGTGCTACGTATGTGGTTAAAATCAGAAACGAATAATGTTAACAAGTAGGCTTAACAGTGCCGTACACCATTCAACTGTGGCAGAATGCGTTGGTGTGAGGTGCTATGAATTTGGGCAATCGATTTTATTTTAAGCTTGAAGGAACCGTTGAGCCATGTAGCTCTTTTTCATAGTTGTCCAATGTGGAGGGGGATCTCGGGGCCCAGGGAAAGTGGGGGGGTATTTTTACTCAGGTCAATTAAACCGAGGCAGCTTGTCTTTGGACTGGGGAAGAAACCGGAGTACCTGGCAGAAAAAAAAAACCTACTGCAGGCATGAGAAACGCACGCGAACTCAACACACATGTACCCGAGCCGAGAATTGAACCTAGGCCCTTCTTGCTGTGAGGCGGCTGCGCTCGTCCCTGCACCGCCGTAGTACCATGTGCAGCCCCAATTACGTGTAATTCTGGGTGTCGGGGAGACCAAGCCTGCTCTCGAGACCGCCCTGGCTGCATGCCAGCGTTGCTGAGGGCTCACCTAACAGGTTTTTATCGTGGTATGGTTGTGTAAGCACTTCTCTGCGCAATGCCCCTCGGCTGTTGTTTGTCTAATTGTTGGATGGAAGCCAGTTGTGATGCCCAGCTTAGTCATCAACTCGAATACAATGCTGCTTACTCATCCGTGCCGCAAAGATTCAGTCCCTATTTTGTTAATTGTACACTAGTTCTCCAGGACTGTCTGCGTTCAATCTGCTCAACTCGGGAAGGCATAGGTTTATTGGCTTGCAGACTAAATTGCCCGCAGTGCCCGCTGATGGACTGGCGTCCCATCGTCGGGTATATCCCTGCCTTGCGCCCTGTGTCTGCCGGGATAGGCTCCGGCTCACCGCGACCCTGTACAGGACTAAGTGGTTTCTGACAATGAGATGAGACTCGGGAAGGCTGGTTTTCCAGCGAGCGGTGTTGCATGGAGGGAGGTAAATGCCCCCTGTTGATGTACAAGGGTCCCAATTTATCGGTCTATTCTGTACAGATCGACGCGGTGATGTAAGGTCATGCAACCCCCGTGATCAAGGTTTCATGTAATTGTTTTGCGTGGAAGGATGCTACTCCTTAATCCCTCCAAGGTTGATAATATAAGTACAACTTTGTGAAAAGTCAACATTTTGACTGGAATGTCCTGTAATGGCCTTAGGCTGTAAAAAGATATGAGCTCTGACACCAACTCCTTTAAAAAAAGCTACCTCCGATTTGGTTTTTAATATTAATTATTGCATTTATAGAGCGCTTTTCACCCGAGGATCACAAAGCGCTGCACAGAGCTGCGGAGAGAACGGCACACTTCTACCTCTATCCTGCCATAAGCAGAACGTGTTGCACGCTTGGGGGATGAGATCGCCCGCATGGCGGACACTACTAGGACAAACAAAGAGAGTGCTCATCTGACGATTACTTCCAAAAGCTGTTCTTTCGGGATAACCGCGTCGCTCGCTTTAAATGTATATTGTACAAGGATCTTGAATATTAACGCATCACAGACATTACTAGGCAGCTCCCAGAGGACCTCAGTGCAATTTCATCTGCAAACCAGACTTTCCAGTGAAACTGGCTTGCATTGCTGGGCCCTATTCAAACAATACTGTATACGTGCATGCATATACTTATTTAGCACAATGGCTGTGGATAGAATTGGTGGAGCTAAAATGCTACACGGATGCGGGGTGGGTGTCCTCATGGTGATGTTGCTGCAGACCACATTACCCGCGGTTGAAACATACAATTTGCTTCGCCCAAGGGGTGCTACCGCTCTAGGCAGCTATTGCTACAGACGGTATGTGTGTGTATCGCCGTAGTCTGCAGGCTTGTGTTGTAGGACACGGACACATGCACCTGATGAATTATGTGCTAATGCTATTGGGTGATCGGGTGCAGTTTCTGGGCTATAAAATCTCATGCTGAAGGCTGAACTTGCCCAGCCTAAAGCATGTAAACGCTGTAGAAGTGCAATTATTATATATGGTCAGTCTGCATTGTGAAAAGCTGTGTGGGTGCTTGCACAAGGTATTTTTTTTGTATTTACATTTCTTGTTACTTTGTGAGGTTTGTTTTATCCACGTGTCTTCAACCACATGCAGGATGGGGGTGTGTGTGGGGGCCTTGCTGATGATGCATTCCTGACACTGCACATGACCCTCAGCACTGATTATGTTTGAGATCGTTCGGACTTTACGGAAATGGTCATGTTTATGTTTCGTGTTCTCTTAATGTGATGTTATCGGCAAGTGTTGTGTGAAGTTGTGGCATCGGGGTTCATCCACTGTTATTAACGCAGCGATCAGAAGTCCGTTTCCCAGCCACAGCTATCGTCACTCGTGAGTGGTAGCGAAATCGATCTCGGCTGCGGCTCGACCATCCCGTACTGACCAGCATTAGTGAAGTATGGTCAAACATCTTCCATTGACTCAAATGTGTGGGGGAGATCTTTATCTAGCAGTCAGTTTACAAATAGATGTCAAGTGCAGCATTACTAAATCTCCATTATCGGATACTTTGTCACTAATAGTCACATCCTGGCAAGCCACTGCTGGATGAAGTTCTCCGCACATACAGCGTGCTGCTCACGAGGGTTGTGTAACCATCGTGATCGAGGCAGGCTAGTGAAGGGTGGCCACTCCCTTTTGTAAATGGTTTTCAAGCTTTAGCCCACCCAGTTGCGTTGGCGTCACACATTACACCATTGAATGCTAAAACCGTGTTCGCTACTTCACGAGTTCGTGAGCCACCGTTTCCCATTATCGTAATCATTAGCCGCTATGAAATCCACTGCTGGATGAAGACCTCCGAAACTGGCACCATCACTCACTGTCATAACTCCCTTCTACTTGGTGGTTGCCCTAATATTGGGGACAATGCCTCATTTGGCTGTCTCTCTCACATCAGTCTTCACCACTGGCCATCCTCCCATCTTGCGACGACGTGTCCTCTCCAAACCCCACTGACTTTTAAAAAATTGTCTTTATTGAAACGTGGCAGTAGACAAACAGATTAAGCCGTAGTACTTTTCGGTATTGCCTTCATCTAGATCCGGTTAACCAGTGAAATACGTGCAGATAACCAACCAGAAGTGGGGGTAGGGGGTAGGAAGCGGATGGAATGGAAAAAATGTGGGAGGGATGGGAAGGGGTGAATTTACTTCTCTTAACATTTTGTATGATCTCTCAAACTTGACATTTCCATGCATCATTCATGTTTAAAATTGCTTTTGTTCATTTTTGCAGTTTGTCGCACCATGAGTGGCAAGTCATGTGAAGCATGCCTGAAGAACGTCAGTGTGAGTCATTGCTATCATCTAATCTACATCATGATTTGTTCGAGGGCGCTTCTGCATCGTGACACGCGCAGCACTTGAAATGATTAACAGCCAACGCGGCACCCTTGCAGCGCGATTTATAGCTCATTCTAGTCTGACCTTTGTTAGGTGTAATGAAAAACTTATGTAATCTATATTTTAAGAATGCATAATAATAATAATAATAATTGCATTTATAGAGCGCTTTTCACCAGAGGGTCACAAAGCGCCGCACAGGGTGATAACGGCATGTCAAGAACAATGGCATTAGGAACGGAAAATCAGCAACAATATTGTTTTTTAGGTTTATTTTTTACAAATCCGAGCTGTGGAGAATACGGCATGTCAACAACAACATCAGGACAGTTCAACCGAACGTCAAATAGTAGCAATAAATTATAGGACCTAAAGTAAGTGGAGAAAAAAATAAGGTGGCTGAGTGGCTCATGAGCCTATTACTCGTGCCAGAGTACAAATCCAGTGCTTGCAGTGGCTTGTGTTAGTGCTGTTTTGGAGGGGACTGGTTGATCTGGGGCAAATAATGTTGCATTGTTGGAGGACTGAGCCAGCACTGTTCAGTCCCTGTGTTCTATACCAGGGGTGCACAAACTTCTGCCCCTCATGGCCCACTTGGGTACGGTTTCTACGAACCACGAAGTTTCTCTCGCGACCCACTCATGGGTGACGATCCACTGGTTGAAATGTTCTATGCCCTAGTGATAACTGTATTTGAAGTAAAACCGATTTTTAATGGTAGTAAGTCTCCACTCTAATCTTGTACTGATCACTGCTAGCAATAAAAGCCATAAAGTGTTTGGTTCTGCACACTTACCTCTATTAAAGTCCAACTCGTGAGAACTCAGTCAGCAAGTAAGGTAGTCGAGGTCAGCTACTATAAGAGATGAATTTTCATAAAATGTCAGCAACGTTCCTTAAATATCTCTTCAAAGTCATCCTCTGACCGTTTTTTTGCCATCTGTGGACTGGTGGAATTGAACATTATTTAGAAACAAAAACATATGCAATGTGACAGGAACTGGTTATACATCCCAATGCTGAAAAAGTGTTCCCAAATATATAATCACTGATGGGGTTACACGTAGTAACATCACCTTTGTTACCCTCGGGTGAAAGGCGCTATAGAATTGCAATTCTTATTATTATCACCCCTTATTGTGAAAAGTTTTCAGGAACCCCCCTGAAAAAGCCTCTTGATATTCGGTGAGGTTCTGCTGTATGAACATGCCTATTCAGAATAATTAGCATGTGTGCACATGCAAAAATGAACGTTGGTTTATTTCATCTGGTGTCTGCTAAAAATGTCCAGTAAGCAAATTGCAAGGGGCTAATGTAGTTAACTCTAGATTTAAAACGAATCGAAGCTTTTTTTTTTGAGTGACACAACCCGTGTGTGTGTGGGTGTTCAGTGCCTCTGGTGTTTCACCAACAACTCGTGCTTGGATTACCCCGTGAAGACCATCCTGCCCTCCTCGACAGTGTGCACACTCTCCAAGGCTCGCTGGGGCGTCTGCTGGGGTGCGTGCGTGCTCAGCCCCTATGGAACACACACCAGCCGCACAGTCACATGGCACCAATGCACACGGGCGGCCCAATTCACACGATGGGAGTTAGAAGGAGTTTCAGCCTTGTTTTGTCAAAACATAGCAAAAGTGTTTCACCGGTTCCACCGAGATATGCACCTAAAATGTTTTAATGCCAAGACATGAGAAGTGGTGGGGTGATATTCTATTCACTTCTCAAATGATTTTTAACCTATGAATTGCCCCACAAACAGTGACCAGAGAGTTATAAACTGGCATGAAGTTATATGATGAGCAACAGTTTCAAAGTGAAATCACAGTAGGTTTTACATTGTTGTGACATGCCGTTCTCTCCACAGCTCTGTGGAGCGCTTTGTGACCCTCGGGTGAAAAGCGCTCTAGAAGTGCAAATATTATTATTAACATTATTTATACGTCATCATCTTAGTCATCTGTAAGGCATGGTGGCATTGTCTAGCGCTACCGAGTTTGCTACTTGTTGCAATTCCAGCAGTGAGCCTGGTTAATACTGAGTGCATTAACTGTTAAATCACTACATGTCATGTGCTTCACTATAGACATTGAAGATCCCATGAAACCGTTTGCAAGAGTAGGCCATTGTATGCTGGCACCATCGTCCAAATTAGAAAAATTACTCCACTGGAAAAAATATAGTGATCATCACCCCCTTCTGTGAAAATCTGGTTGGATCCTCATGAAAAAGTAATGACTCCGTAAAGCTTTCCTGGGTAAACTAGTGTTATTATAATCTATATTATACATTCCATAATAATTTGGTCACAAAGTAAACCTGAAGTGATACAAATGTAAGTTATACTATTGCATAAGGCTTTAAAGACAAAACCAACCTTAATATACTAGTAAATTCTCCTAACATAAACATGCACCTTGTGGATGGTTTGGAAGATTGTATTCACAGTCATTAATGTTAGTGAAAACAAATTGAAAAGTCCTCTGAGCCACAAACCATGTTTGTGATAACTTCTATCAATGCACAAGGTAATCGTTTGCCTGTACTTGCACTTACTGTAGTGGAAGAGAATATTGAGAACAGGCATGCCATTCTCTCCAAATCTCGGATTTGTAACAAACAATAAACCCCCCAAAAAATGTTGATGTTGCTGATTTGCTGTTCTTATGTGCTCTAGAAATGCAATTATTATTATTATTGTTTCTTTGGCTAAAAAAATAAATATCAGCCCAGAGCCCATTGTCATGAACATGATCCATTTGCAACGTGCAGCACGATTATTGTTTGTT
>JAZEWT010000001.1:44697622-44708814 GCA_036362905.1 Mordacia mordax
GATCCGCATCACACAGGGCATCGTTATGCCCCGAGCCTCTTCAGTGAGGGGGCCCTATTTGTCTTCTCTCTCCTGCCCTGAAACGCGAGAAACACATTGTTGAGTGTCCTGAAACTCGCAGTGTTACTGGACAGAAGAGCTTCCAGTGCTCATACTTGAGGAGAGGTCCATGTGGTAGCATTTATGCACTTCATTACTCCAAATGCTGTGTGCGGATAACGCACAGATTGGCAGATAAGCCAACAGTCGAGAGGAGCTCTGCTGTGTTTTGATTGCGTCTGCCGCGGACGTGTTTACCTTTTGCAGTGAACTTTGAGGCTCTGATCATCACCATGTCAGTGGTGGCCGGTGTGCTGCTGCTGTCCATATGCATCTGCTGCTACTGCTGCTGCTGTCGCGAGAGCAAGAGTGCCAAGCGGTGAGGTTTCCTCGCTTTTCTTCTCAGGGCCACAGATTGCAGCAATGACAACAAAGCAGATTCACGCAGCGCCGTGCAGGTGTCAGAGGCGCTTGTCTGGCCATTAGTCAATTTAACAAATGCATGAGCAAACGCGCTTGTTTTGAGTTTGTTTTCGAATCTGGCCGGAACAGATGTCGATCGGCGCTAAGAGCGTGACGCGCGATGAGCGATGAGCGAGCCAGTTGTAGGCACATCCACTCTCGGCATATTTGAAGAGCATGCGACACCACCTGGAGCATGATCAGGTGGGGAAATGGTTTGAGACAGCCGTGCATCCCAGTTGAGTGTACGTGACTTGCAAATGATGGTGCTTTTACCCCACTGGGGCAATTAGCAGGTGCTTCTGGCATCCAAGTCCTTGAATTGTGCAGAAGTGTGACCATGTGAGTTGCAGCCTGGGCTCCTCTTTTAGTCCCACTGTAATTAGCGGCATAAACATCTGCCACAGTAGACGGCGATATCCACATGGTGATAGCTGTTGGTAAAAATAAAATCACAGCGATGTAAGCAATCCAATATTAGATGGACCTTGCTGTGAGGCGACAGCAAGAAGGCCCTGGGTTCGGCACCCAAGCCAAGAATCAAACCCTAGGCCTTTTTGTTCCCGCTTCACGTTAAGAAGGACCCGGGTTCGATTCCCGACTCAGATGCCCCTCTGTGTGGAGTTTCTGTGTTTTCCCCGCGTCCACGTGGGTTATTGCCAGGTACTCCGGTTTCCTCCCACAGTCCAAAGATAAGCTGCTGCCTAGGTTTATTATCCTGCTGAGTAAATGACCCCCAGTGTCCTGCGATGTACTGGCATCACATCCTAGGTATGGCCCCATCTTGCACTCTTTGTCAGCTGGGATAGGCTTTGGTCTCCCGTGACCCTGTACAGCGTTTAGCGGGTATTAATAATGATGATGAATGTTTCCCCACTCCAAACCATTCAGGGGGCATTTATGACCATACTTCAGTGCAAGTTGGTGAAAATGTACCCTGGACTGGTTGAGAGAGCACTCGCTAGTGAAGTTGGGTAGGATTATGTACATAATTTATGATTTGAACAGTTTTGTGACATATCAGCAACAACACGATTATTTTTGAATAAACACGGATATAGCCTTTCCTCTTTTGTTAAACTAAGTTGTGGGTATTATGTGGGCAGCTCTGATAATTGATACATTTCGATTTGAGCTGTAGTACTTGCACAAGATGATTTGCTAAAGGAATGTCAATGGGTCTCTATGTTCACTTTTCAGAAGGTGTCATACTTTGATAATGTGTAAAATGTATGGGAGTGGCAGGAATTGACTTGCAAACCTCAAACAGCCAAATGGTAAATCTTTCCACATCGTACACTGCAGTAATATATTCATATAATCAGTTAGATATCCAGTACATCCAGTTAAGGTGACATAACACAAACTACCAGTTATAAATATATACAATGTTTGTCACACGATCTAGATATTGGTTAGCGACAGATGGGAACAGATTGTAAGATTGTTTTTTTTCAGTTTGTTAAACTTTGCATTGCAATTGTTTCATGGCCTGGCCAAAAGATTGCAGAGGAGCAATGTATACTTGAATCCATCTGTATGGAGCCTTCAGTGATATCCTATAGTTCGCGTGGCATTTATCTATGTACTCCGTTTTCTTCCCATTTGTCAAAAACCTGGAAATGAGTCCTGAGTCTGTGAGGCTTTCACAGGTGAATGAAGTGCATCACTGTTTTAGACCCAATCCCCCAAGAAGAAGGAGCTCTCATCTCATAGATCGGTGCCCAAGTTGTGTGTCCCTGTCACCTATGACTGAATCCGTATTCACGAGAATAAAATCAAGTTAAACTTGGTCACTGTATTGATGTTTGATTGCATGGCTCATTGCAAAGAGAGGAGGAATGCGCAACATGGCTATCTTGAGCAACTTTCAAAAGTCACTCAGGCATGCCGTTCCAGTTCGTTTGTGATGACATAATTTCGCTGCCTATTGAAATTGATGTTTTTTATATCTGTGTCATTGGCCGCATGCAGTGTATGGTGTCTTCCTTTGTATTTGCATGGAGAGAAAATGTGCACTGAAGTGCAGGGATGTGCACTTGGGAAACACTGCTGTCAGTCATTGTTGCTCATTAGCAGCCGTTTACAGTTATGAACCCTTGTCCAGAATCATCCACATTGACTGACTTCTACATTGAACAAATGCTCCGGAATACCGTGAGGGTTTATGGGCAGAAGCTGCTCGCAAGCATGTTGGCTCGAGATGTCAGTGTCGTGGGGTCGGCGACCAGCACCGTGCGGAGCTGAGCGTGCGGAGCTGAGCGTGCGGAGCTGAGCGTGCGGAGCTGAGCGTGCGCCACGTGCTGCGTTGCAGAGCGCGGCAGCTGGAGAAGGAGAAGATTGCCCGGGACAAGGCCGATCGAGTGGTGCGCAGCGATGAGCGGTGAGTCTCCCGCGTTCACCGGTGGGAACGATTTTTGTCGATGCCGGTTACGCCGTGAGGGGTCACATTTCTGGCCTTTGGCGGTTTTCTGAAAATCACTCCCAAGATTTGGAAAAAAAAATTCCCAAATAGTTTTTGTTTCGGATTGTTCAGAAAACCGATAAATTGTCACGGACACGATGTCGGTTTCAACCTTTCTGCACCAAAAGTGATTTCCCGTGGCATTCGGTGAGGTCACTCGTGTTAGCACAAAGACGTTTCACATTATTTCGAAGTTGCGGATGATTGGAAAATCCCCAAGAATCCAAAACGGTCTTTTAAAATCCTCAAACCAAAAATCCTAAATGCGTTAAACTGACATGCATGATATACAGCAAGTATTGTATTCGAGCTACTGTAATTAACCACAAGCACTCATGTGAGTGGGTGCACAATCACACGAACGCAAATCAGACTGGGACCTGATTGGTCAGCACTTGCTTACTGACATCATCCTGTCTTGTGATTCGCTGTAATCCAGGCAAGAAGAACATGGGCTCCTCCTATATCTCTCTGGAGAGGGCCGTGCAGTCTCTTGAATTAAGACACAATTGAAAGAAAATTGTGTCGGCTTCAGAATGAGTTTTGACAGCATTCATTTTCTGTCGTGTGACTGATAGCATCTATGTCTACCCACAGGAAGGTGGAACGGAAGGCTAGGAATGATGAAATTCGCAAGAAATACGGTGAGACACTGATTTGGGATGGAAAATAATGTATCTAATTAATACTGCTTTCGAGTTGAAAATGCACTGTATAAGTGTTTCTTTTAAGAAGGGGAAGCAGATCGTTGTGGACTATTGTTGGAGACAGCATTTTATGTCCAGAATATGTTAAGATTTTTTTCAAAAAGGGCATAGCCAGCTGTGTTGTGAACAAAGCAACTGCTTAGCACGTTAGTTTGTGTACGTCAGTGATAAAGTTGTGTTAATGATTGGTGAAGAACACGGTTCTTCATCTAGGAGTTATGCACGGGACACTGCGAAAAGAGAGTGTAATAGGAGCTTAGAGGTGCTTCAGCGCTAGACGAGATATGAAGTCAAGGCAATGAAACTATAGATATCAGAGAGCTGAAGGCAGATGCAGTAATGATCAGGTATGGTGGTTTTATCAAAGAACATGGAACAAACGTTGAAAATTCACAAGAAAACCGTATAGAAGCACATGCTTCAAATTACACTGACAAAAACTATACTGTCATATGGACAATGCTGTTGTGGCGTTGACTGCACGCATGATCCGCCGGAAGCTCGTGTTGACCTTGCGCGCAATGTGTCACCCTCGCCACCTCCCAAAGGCTTGTACAAGGAGGACAACGCTTACACGCGGTTCGACAAGTGAAGGGAGAGGCGTGAGCAGCTGCAGTAGCCGCCGTTCAGCGGGCCCTACCCAAACACCCATGGTCCGCGCAAGCCAGGGTCTATATAGGCTTGGCGCACAGTACTAATCCTAAACACACGTCACTTGTTTTTTTTCCTTTTTGGAGTACATTAACATTTTTGAGAAAAAGCAGACGTTGTAATTGGTGCCTTTTTTTCAAAAAATATTGATGGTGGTGGTTCACTTTGTACATTTGCCTTTTGATGATTCTCTGCTTTTCTTTAAGTATTGTTCTGTAAATTCCACCTTGGTAGCTTATTTTCTGACTAATGTATTCCTCTGATGCTGTTTTTAACATTATTACAATGCAATTAAAAGTTACAATTTAAATTCCAGTGTCATCTTAAGTGAGTCTCAACTGAAAACATAAGTAACCATTTGTGAGTAAAACACATTCTGCAAAGTTTTTTTCTCACTTTATTCATTAATCGTTGAATTATTCTATGGTTTATTGACGGACAAGTAGTGGAAATCTGGACTCTATGACGTTCTGAATCATGGATGTATTTTTTTTATTTTTGAATGTGACATTCAAAATTGGTTTGAGCAGTAATATTTTTGGGATGTTAATAATAATTTAGGTTTATAACGCGCACATATTTATTCACCGTCAAAGGTATTCATTTGACAGAGAATGACTCAGAGGCACGAGGAAAGCACAAAGAGGTGGAGGAGGCAGCCAGGCAGTTTGCCGGCACCATATTGCCACACACTGCTTCCTATATATTAGGATGTCGTCAGTCAATTTATGAGTATTTTTTTAAGTTGTGGGAGGAAACCGGAGAGCCCAGAGGAAACCCACGCAGTACAGGGGGAGAATGCACAAACTCCACACAGAAATATGCCCAAGGTGGAGATCGAACCTGCTCGGGCAAGACCATTCTTTCTCTGAGGCGCAGTTGTTACCATTGCGCCACCCTGCCGCCCATGATGTTTTCAAAGTAGTGGCATAACCACAATATAATATGGTGACAATTGTTGAAATATATGTACAGTGACACTGAGACTGCAAGAAGTAACATGACAAATCACTAAAGGAGTTGTAACATCACCAACGGGCGGCACGGTGGCCCAGTGGGCAGCGCTGTCGCCTCACAGCAAGAAGTTCCGGGTTCGAATCTCGGCTCGGGTGCCTTTGTGTGTGGAGTTTGCATGTTCTCCCCATGTCCGCGTGGGTTTTCGCCGGGCACTTCGGTTTCCTCCCACAGTCCAAAAAACATGCTGCTGCATAGGTTAATTGGGTTACAGACTAAATTGCCAGCAGTGCACGGTGATGGACTGGCGTTCCATCGTGGGTATATTCCTGCCTTGCGCCCTGTGTCTGCCGGGATAGGCTCCAGCTCACCACGACCCTGTACAGGAGTAAGCGCTTTCTGACAGTGAGATGAGATGAGAACATCACAAAGGATATTCGGTGACAAGATATTTGGTGCATGAAAATGCGAATGGTATTCACCATTTCAGATCACAGCCAATGGAAACAAACTGCAGGTATTATTTCTGATCTTATATAAAACTGCAAAGTTGAGCCAAAGTGAAACAAGCAAATATACGTGGTGTACAACAAATTGACTGAACAGAAAACGTTATTGAAAGGATATTGCTCTGAAACAACAGAAAACATGAATGGGGTAGGCAAGGGATGTGGTTGATGTGGTACAAGGTATGGAGCTGAGTGTACTTGCCGGTGATTGGCGCCAGCGGTGTCAAGATCGGCGTCTGAGAACAAGGTTCATGATGAACACTACCAGGCAGTTGGAGACAGTTGCTATCCAACAATGGAGGGTAGAGGAGCAATGCTCACAGCAATGATCAGCATGCCGGGCAGATTAAACACAGCAGTTTGGCACAGTAGACGGCACAGGTTGGTTCCATATCACCTGTTTGTCCTGTGACCACCTGCGAGCAACCCTTCCACACTTCACATCACGTCCTGATGGTGCACAGCCCAGCCGAGGCGCTGTGGTAATATCACCACCATTTAATGGTGAATGGCAACTGTTTGTGCAGGGGGAGCATAGGGTACTCTGCGAAGAACTATTAGTGGAATATGTGAACTGGTTCTGAGCGTCTAATAGGTCGACTAAGGCTTAAAAGAGTACTTGTGCTGGCTGCCTAACCCCCATATGTGCCATATGCTGGCCTTCATAGGTGCCTGCTAATAGCAATTTTTTGGTGAAATTATTCAAATGTATGTTTTATCTGAAAATCTAAATTTTTACTTCAAAGTCTAAAGCAGTGGTTCTTAACCTGGGTTCAATCGAACCCCAGGGGTTCGGTGAGTCAGTCTCAGGGGTTTGGTGGAGGTCAAGACACACACCTCACTCATATGATTCGTGATGACACGCCCCGCTTGGCCATCACTGGCTGCAGGTGATCACATTTTATTTTTCCAATAAAGAAGGGTTCGGTGAAACGCGCATATGAAACTGGTGGGGTTCAGTACCTCCAACAAGGTTAAGAACCACTGGTCTAAAGTGTCTGAAGACATGATGTGTAAAATATTTCTTTCCAAACTGCTCCAGTGAATGAGCTTGTGACTGAATTGTAGCAGCTGGCTGTATATGCTTCTCCCTATATATCGTTATCCTAATGCAGTAGCCACGTCAGTCTTTCTGTTGTCTGTCGGGCCACTGAAATGACTCCAAGTCGGTGACCGTGCTGTACATGGAACAGGGTTAGCAGTGGCTGATGTATTAAATGTGTATCAGAATCACCAGAGTAAGCAACGGTAACAAAAACCCTCCAGTGAGTTCGACCTTGGGATGCATGTGGATTTCTGTGCGGAGTTTGTGTGTTTTCCCCCTCCGTTCTGCGTAGATTTCTTCCGGGTTCTCCGTTCAAGGCATCCTGTATCTGAGGATGCCTCGAACGTGAGGCAAAACGTCGCGATGGGGAGAGAGGGAGCGATCGACGCGGCTGTCCTGAGATAGCATCTTTTCGAAGCAATCAACTGATGTCGTTGTTGTTGGCGTGCCGTTCTCTCCGCAGCTCTGTGCAGCGCTTTGTAACCCTCGGGTGAAAAGCACTCGAAATGCAATTATTGTTATTATCAAAAAAAAGTAATTGGCCGTTACCATCATAATATTTTGGACGTAGTGGCTATCCAGTTGGTGCCGGCTGTGTGCGTGGCTGCCATCACGACACCACTTTTTTCCTGCAGGGCCCTCGGTGAAAAGTGCGATATAAATGTTCATGTCATTACCCGCTTAATCCTGTGCAAGGTCGCGGTGGGGCCGGAGCCTATCACGGCAGACTTGGGGCACAAGTGGGGTTGCTATACCCAGGATGTGACACTAGTACATCGCAAAGGAATTTTTTGGGAGGGAAATTTACTCACCAGGTCAATTAACCTGGACAGCAGCATGTCCTTGAACGGTGGGAGGAAAGCGGAGTTCCAGACGAAAACTCCACACAGGCACCCAAGCCGGAAACCGAACTCAGGACCTTCTTACTGTGAGGCAACGGCGCGCCGCTCGCGGCGGCGCCACCTGCTATATAAACGTAATGAATTTATATTCAAGTTCGACTAACGATTCACATCAACTGTATAACATTCGTAAATTACACCATGCTGCAGATCAAGTTAAAAATGCGTTTAAGTTAAACCGCTTCGTGATGCCGGTTTGAGACACCACGCTGCGTGTGGCCCTCCAAATTCGAGCGTCTGAAACTCGCCAGAAGAGTTAACACGCTCTTTGTCTCCATAATGATATTTTTAATGCTCGGATGCGTTGTAGGCACATGATTGCAGATGCACGAGTGACAGTGGTCATGCGCCTGGAATGAATAAAGACTTCAGTGAAGGATGAACAGGCCCCGTTGTTCACTTTGCCCCCACAGTGTAAGGAGTGTGGCTGGTGTCTGCTCTGAGCATTGTGAACAATATTCCAGACTTTTATTTTACTTATTTCTGTGAAGCTTGCAACAGTCAACGATGCTGCTGGCTTAGTTCGGCTCCCCGAGGTTTAACGAGTGTTAATGCGATTACGCTCGAGTGCCCAGCAAAGTGTCACTAGCTCTCATGACAGTTGAAACCACGCTATGAAGCAATGAAGAAAATTAAGAGAAATATCACCTCTCGACTGAGCCGCATGAGTAAGTATAGCCCGGCTATGCTTTAAAAATTTAATCCACAACTTCATGATTAACGTTTCCACTGACAATTTGCAGAATCCGAAAGCGATATCGTTGATTGAATCACCGGAAACTCATGCGCTATAATTGCTTGAATAACATTAAGAATTGCTGCAATTATTTACCTTTTCAAAGATGTTGCCAAGAGTTGTTTTGAATACCTTACGGTGTTGATCGCTAATTCAACGCTATGAATGCAGTAATATGAACAGCACGGTCGTCATCGCCTTAATACGGTCGACCGAAGTGAGAAGAATGTATTTGTCCAAATGTCACGATGAACGTAATGTTGCACAGATAACCACGTGTTGTCTTCTGCGATATTTCAACACCTGTCTCGGCATATTTTTGCTTGTTACATAACCCTTAACTGTAGTCATTCGTGCATGTAACTTGATGTCCTATTGAGCGACCTGCTCCTATTTAAACCAGTGTTAGACGTACATTCATGCAGTGAATAGCGCTGTCGTGTCAGCAAGAAGGCTCCGGGATTGAATTCCCGGCTCGGGTGCATTCCTGTGTGGAGTTTGCGTGTTGTCTCCCCATGTCCGCGTTGGTTTTCCCCGGTTTTTCCGGTTTCCTCCCACCGTCCAAAGACACGCCGCTGCCTCGGTTTATTGGCCTGCTGAGGAAATTGCCTCAAAAAGGTGCTCTGCGATGTACTGGCGTCACATTATGGGTATAGCCCCGACTTGCGCCCTATGTCTGCGGGGATAGGTTCCGCCCCCCGCCACCTTGCACAAGATTAAGCAGGTATTGACACAACTAAAGGATATTCATGACAGGGGAATGATTTGCTGTGTTAACGTGTGTATGTGTGTGTGTGTTTAGATTTGAAGAGGGAGAACAGTGAGTGTGAAGAGGTAATGTCAAGCACCATACAGGCTAATAAAGTCTATATACCTCAAATTTAAGTAGAAAACATACGCTTCATTAATAAACACAAGGTACCGATTTAATTTTTACGTATGTTAATGGTGACCGAGAACGTGGAAATTGGCTTGACAGTTAACGTCGTTGGGCCACCAGTTTTCAAACCGTGGACGATGCTAAGCACGTATCGAGTTTCTCTTGTGACTCGAAACGCGTGACATTTACGCGAGGTAATGACAAATGTCATTTCGCTCAGGGTCCCCCGTTCGCGGTGCTTATGACGAGGCCCTGGGTGTTATTGTTACTCACCTGTCACCGATATGAAGCCGCTGCATAGCTTTGCGCCCGCTTGTGGGCCGGCTGGCTGTCATCAGCACGTTTCACTTAAGCTGGATGGAACCGTTGAGCTATGGAGCTCTTTTCAACAGTTGTCCAGCGAGGAGGGGGTAAGCAAGTTACAGCATCTCATGGCACCAGGTGCAGTTTAGTCAAGATAATAAACATTGCTAACTGCACAAACACGCGTGGCACAGACGCACATTATTTTCCCTGCAAGTGTATTTTGCTTCAAAGGGGCCTTCACATGGCTAGAAATCTCACGATATTTGACGGCTACGCCCAATGGACACATTAGTGCAGCGCTTTGTGACCCTCGGGTGAAATGCACTATATACATGCAATTATGCAGTGCCGAGTGTTAATCTTCACAGCATGGAGGTGTGCGCCATCTAGTGGTGAGCGGAAAACCAATAACTCCATGACCAATATTGTCATCTGTGTCTGTGTTTATCTTTTTTGCCGTTGTTCCCCACTGTGACTATTCTACTTTACTAACACACGTTCTCATCTCTCATCTCATTATCTGAAACCGCTTAATCCTATATAGGGTCACGGTGAGCCGGAGCCTATCCCGGAAACACAGGGCGTAAGGCAGGAATACACCCGACGACGGGACGCCAGTCCATCGCCGGGCATTGCGGGACAATTTTAGTCTGTGAGCCAATCAACCTATCCAGGAGCATGCTTTTGGACTGTGGGAGGAAACCGGAGTACCCGGCGAAAACCCACGCGGACACGGGGAGAGCATGCAAACTCCACACAGAAAGGCACCCGAGCCGAGAGATTCGAACCCGGGACCTTCTTGCTGTGAGGCGTCAGCGCTAACCACTGGGCCACCGTGCCGCCCGAAATGAATTGTTTTGTTACATAAACCACAAGCTGTGGGAGTTGAATACGCTGCCGCGGAAAGGCCACCACGGGGCGCGGTCGGGCCCGCAGGGTGGAGACCCCGTGGCCCTGCGCCACCACTCGGTGACTCCATGCGCCTCGGGGACCCTGTCTCCAGATCGCCTTCTGCCGCACGGTGAGGCTCTCACCACTCGGGGAGGGCGAGGCGCCGCTAAAGGGGCGAGCTAATGGGACCGCGGGCTCAGCGGCACCAAACGGTCCCACAGAAAAATTAATTAGCGCTTTGTGGCCCTTGGGTGATGAGTGCTCTGGAAATGCTCTTGCTAAAATTGTGAAATTAAACCATTTCTCAATATATGTATTATATCCACTGATAATTTCGCATTTGAAAATAATAGTTGAAAGTCTGATCACATTTTACTTGTTGTTCTGCAACCATGTTTTATTGAAAAAAAAAACCCAATTTTTTTTTATTGTTGCGGATTTTCCGGTTTGGTGCCATTGTTGTGACGTGACGTTCTCTCCGCAGCTCTGTGAAACATTTTGTGACGCTCGGGTGAAAAGTGCTCTCAATGCAATTATTATTATTACGAATCAATGAGCCCCCCTCCCCGCCCTCAACACATACAGGGCTATATTTAGGATAGGATATTAAAATCAAAACGCAAGGTTATGCAACTGGAAAATAATC
>JAZEWT010000001.1:44764492-44774743 GCA_036362905.1 Mordacia mordax
GCTTAGTCCTATACAGGGTCACGGTGAGCCGGAGCCTATCCCGGCAGACACAGGGCACAAGGCAAGGATATACCGACGATGGGACGCCAGTCCATCGCCGGGATTATTTTACTTGCTATTAACAAATCATCTTGCATACGCTGTTATTTTTCTTTCATTTTTTTCCCCATCAAACACAGAATTTAGAAAGTTTAAGAAAGTCTGTACATTGACTTGAAGTTATTTATATCGAAATGATGAGTTGTGTCTGATATCAGAGTCCATTAAACAGCTGTCTGAGAAGAAACTTTCTCAGTGAAGAAATCCTATCAGCCCCATCTCAATCTATGTAACTGAGCACTAATTGGCTTGGCAGGCGTGTGGCCCTGCTTGTGGGCTTTGCTGCCGCTAAGGTGAGCTTGCCTCTTGTGTCCTGACCTGTCGCTGGGATTCCACCTTTTGAGGGCAGAGAGGTCGAGGAAAATGAAGTAACTGTGAAATGCGAGGCATGCGGGCAGAGCCTTTGATTCCTGCTCTGTTTTTCGAATCATTAATGTTTGTGTTTTTGGTTTAAAGACCTCACGCGTCGTTTATTGATTCTACTGGGTTGCTTTTGCTTCAGTGCGGAACCAAATCGTAAAATAAATGCGTAAATGCCGAATGTTTTGGACATTTTAAAACTACTTTTACAATTCTCTTGGAATAAAGCAATGGAGAGAAATACAACACATTTCACGCTCTCATGACATATGTTTCTTTGCATAATGTTCACTTTTAAAAGTGACTGATAAGTTCAGCAAAATGTACTTTAAATAGCATCACTACACAACAACAGGCATATTTCAGCTCAAATTCACTGTTTTTGTGACAATTTGGCTGCTATTTTGACTAACAGCTAAAATCATTCTCTCCTATTCCTGAAACAGGAGTTCCTCGCACAGGCACAAAACAGCATGCAAGAGTAGCCATGGCCATGGCTAAGCACGGCTGCTGATTTTCCGTTCTAGTGCCGTTGTTGTTGGCGTGCCGTTCTCTCCGCAGCTCTGTGAAGCGCTTAGTGACCCTCGGGTGAAAAGCGTTCCAGAAGCGCTGCACAGATCTGTAGAGATAACCTTTTTAGGATCTCCAATTTAAATTTTGCCAATGCGTTCACACGTGACTACAAAGTGTGCCCATTATCACAATTTGGCCGGGATCACGAGGAATCGGCCAGCTCGCCGCAGATTTCGTTTCCCCGGGTATCACGAAGGGGACGGTGCGCACGTAGCTGCGTTGCCCCTCCAGCGAATTCTAATGAATCCAGAGTCGGGCTGATGTAGTTGGGATGTGGCGAACGGCATTGCAAGCGTACTATGTCGTTTCCCCAGGCGTGTCGAGCACATCCAGAACTGAGATGAATCATGTAGGATTAACAAGGATTTGTTGAAGAATATTTATCATAGAACCCCACAGCAGTGTTTGTTTAATTGAACAAAACCCATGTTTTCGTGGCCTGTCCCACGAGAGGGGACTTTATCTGGGGAGAAAGGGTGGCTGTGCAGTGGTAACATCTGCGTCTCGCAAGAAGAACCCTTGCCCGAGGCAGTTCGATTGCTGCATTGGCACATTTATGTTCGGAGTTTGTGTGCTCTCCCCCTGTTCTGCGTGAGTTTCCTCTGGATTCTGTGGTTTCCCTCCCACAACTTATTTACCGCTGCGCATCCCTGCCGGTGCAGTAGCAGCGCAGTGGGTGCAGCAAGCAACGTGGGTTTCGTTTCGAGCCATAACTAACATGAGTCGCTAATATCCGACAGGTTTCTGGGTCTCCTCTCGGCTGAATCAGACTCATTACAATGTATAATCATCAGCACTGGGGAAACAAAGGCGGCCGAGCGTTGTGCTGTCCACATGATTGCCCTCGTGGCCTTCACGGTAGCTCGCTAGCAGCGTTTGTCCCGACAGTTTGTGTGCTCTCCCCCTGTTCTGCGTGAGTTTCCTCTGGATTCTGTTTGTGTAGGCCACTTGGGGAGGGCATGTCTTCATGCGCCGCGTGTGAGAGTTTCTTCTTCTCCACAGTGTTTTAATCGAGGATGGCGATGAAGTTGATATAGGGTCGCCAATCGTCCCGGATTGGCCAGGAGTCTAGCGGGATCAGCGTCAATCTCTCTGTGGCTATTGAACACAATCTGAGAGATTTTAATCGGAACAGTAGAATTAATTATGCTAGCAGAGTACCCATACTGTGGGCAATGTTGTTCTAAGCGTGTGACGCATTCGTTTGATTTCTCTAACTGATGACGTTTTCTGTTTACATCACTGATTTGACCTGCATGTTTTACTGATGTTCTTTTTAGGATTATTTCCGGCTGCCTGAATGCTTTGGACGAGCCAATCAATAAATAAGCTGGACGTAATGCTGAATTAAGATGTCACGGCACTGGTGCTGTGCGGATAAAATGTGCGCTTATGTATTTATTTTTCAATAAATAAATACAGGGCGGCGCGGTGGCCCAGTGGTTAGCGCTGACGCCTCACAGCAAGAAGGTCCCGGGTTCGAATCTCTCGGCTCCGGTGCCTTTCTGTGTGGAGTTTGCATGCTCTCCCCGTGTCCGCGTGGGTTTTCGCCGGGTACTCCGGTTTCCTCCCATAGTCCAAAAGCATGCTCCTGGATAGGTTGATTGGCTCGCAGACTAAAATTGTCCCGCAATGCCCGGCGATGGACTGGCGTCCCGTCGTCGGGTGTATTCCTGCCTTACGCCCTGTGTTTCCGGGATAGGCTCCGGCTCACCGTGACCCTATATAGGATTAAGCGGTTTCAGATAATGAGATGAGAGATGAGATAATGAGATGAGATGAGAGATAAATACCAACAACTTGCTCCGTTTATATATATATATGAGATCACGGCGACGCCGCGTTGACCGTTTCAGGGCAGCTGATCGCCGCACCGGTGGAGGCGGTGCTGCGCAGTCACAACGAGTCGTACATCAACCAGGCGGTGGACGATGAGCTGCAGAGCCGAGCCCGGCGATCTTCTCACGACGACAGCTACATGGGTGAGTGTGGCGGTGGCCTCACGCGGCGGCCACGTGGGGCCGCGCCCGGCCCCCCCGTGGCTCGAGTCAATTCCTGTGCGGAGTTTGCTGCATGCTGCTCATGTGTCCTCGTGAGTTTTTGCTGGGCTGTCAAGTTTCCTCCCCGCAGTTCAAATACATTCCACCTGGGTTAAGTGGTCTGACTCGGTCGCTTCCTAGTGCCTTTTTGATGGACGGGTATCTTATCATGGGTATAACCCTGACTTGCACCGTGTGTTTCCTGGGATCGGCTCACAACCCTTGTGCAGGATTAAGCTTCTGTTCATAATGAAATAATGAATGGCAACCGCACACTTCAGAGGAGCTGAGCGCGTGGCCGGGTGCTGTGGCGAAAATCATCGCAACACAAGGACTTTGGCATACAGACACCGTGATTTCTACGTTAGAGGGATTAACTCATGAGTGCGGCCAGTGTATTAAAGTACTTGGGATCGCGGGGTTTTAAGTGGTTGTTCCACAGGGGTTCAGAAGGAATGTTGTTCTAAAACACGTGGTGCCAATAGATGCGTCCCTGCCCTAGCGGCTACAGCGGTCGCGATTAGTAAATTCAATGAACATTTTACTTTTCGTTGCTTCGGCATTCGCGTGTTGCTCTTCGACAACGGCATTCGTCTTTGAAACAACGCGACGTCTTCCAGTCGGTGCTCTGCAGAGGAACGGAGGAGTCGTGTGGCATAGCGATGGGGCTCGTGGATTCGGGCCGGCAGCGATAATCTCACGCCGCGTCACTGAACCAGATCTGCGAGGACCCGTGGCTCAGAGCAGAATTAATTGCACCCTGAACGGGAAAACACAATTGAGATGAATAATGACCAATAACAAGAGGTTCCACATCAAGCGGAACCCTTTTGACGCGATTTATTAATGCTTGGGCTGGTGGGCTGGGGCAGTGGTACAACTCTGACAGCATGAAGCACCTGGGTTTGATTCCCACCTCGGGTGCTTTTCTGTGGGGAATGTGTTTTCGCCCTGTGCTGCACTACCCACTGGGCCACCGTGCCACCCGTACTATGTAAGTGATATTGGCAACACATCCCAATGCTGAAAAGTGTCCCAAATTGCATTTTATGCAGTGACATCGCTACTTACTACAAACACTTGGCAGTACCCTCTCAAAGAAGATACTTTAACTCGGTAAGGATTTCCTGGGTAAACAAACCGTGTAATAAAATAATAATATTATACCCACTTTGTATATATGTACAGTATGTACAAGTACATGGTATACGTATTATATAACGACCGTTAGGCAAAAGGAAACTGCAGAGAAACGGGTAGGGGAAAGTTAGCCACATGGCTAGTCAGTGGCAACATTTGCCAGATACTGCATCCTATATTTTATGATAGTGTCGGTGAATGAATTATTTTGTTTTGGTTGTGGGAGGAAACCGGACAACTCGGAGGAAACCCACTCAAAACAGAGGGAGAATACACAGACTTCCGCACAGAAAGGTGCCCGAGGCGGGCATCGAACCACTTCAGGCAGGACCTCCTTTCTGTGATGTGAGGATGTTATTACTGCAGTCACCCTGCCTCTATTGCACACACGCATGAGTGATGTGCGCTGTGTATAACACTAGGCGTATTCACATGCAGTACAGCGTGTGTACATGCGATGCTCGTTTATTCAGTAAAACACTTGGACAGAGTACAAATAAGAGGGGTGTGAAAAAAAATGTGTGTACCCTGTAGAATGTTTCTGTATTTCTGCATAAATTTGATCTACAGTGTGATCAGATCTAATCTAAAGCCTAATAATAAAGAGAACCCGATTAAACAAACAGCAAACAAAAACATCTGCTCTCTCACTGGTGTGAGCAAAATGATCCAACATTAAATTTCTTTGTCGTATATGAATCTCGAGGTTAATCAGCTCAATTGTGGAGGTAATTCGAGTCCAGTTATTTCAATCAAAAGGGATGTTTGGGTGGCCCTGTCCTACATGAAACATATACACTTTGGTTATCACCATCAGCTGATTTTTAACACGTAGCTTTGTGGAAACGTGCTATGCGCCTCAGAAAATAAAAAAAGTTGTCGATGCTCTTCAGCCCGGAAAGGTTTGCACACGATTTCTAAACATGCTGAGAGATGTCAACACCATTGAGACTCTTTCCGAGAGCAATCGTCCAAGGAAAATCACTTCAAGAGCATGGTGTTCTGTAATCCATGAGGTCAAAAATAACCCCAAGGTAGCGTGTAGGGATCTGTCGGCTCATGTCAGTGTCCACCAGCAGGAAACACCAAACAAGAATGGCGTGCATGGGAGGATAACAATGAGGAAACCACTGCCGTCCAAGAAGAACATTTCCACCCATCTGAAGTTTGTAAAAGACCACCTGGTTGATCCAGAGGGCTGTTGGAAAAATATTCCATGGAAGGATGAGTCAAAAGCCGAACGTTTAAGCTTAAACAAGAAGCGTTATGTTTGGTAAAAACCAAACATTGCTTTCCAACAACATCATTCCAACCATGAATCATGGTGGTGGGAGTATCTTGGTTTGGGATTGTTTTGCTGCCTCAGGACAAGGACGGGCATCTCCTTATCATTGCTGCAGCCATGAATTCTGGATTGTACCAGAAAATTGTTCAGTAGCAGATTAGGACGTCCATCCATGGGCTGAAGGTTAACAGAAAGTGAGTCATGCAGCAAGACTGCAATCCGGAACACATCAGTAAATCTACTATGGAATGGCTGAATTATGAGATGTCATATTTTGAATTTGCCACATCAAAGGCCCGGCGATGGACTGGCGTCTCGTCGTCGGGTGTATTCCTGCCTTACGCCCTGTGTTTCCGGGATAGGCTCCGGCTCACCGTGACCCTATATAGGATTAAGCGGTTTCAGATAATGAGATGAGATGTCATATTTTGAATTTGCCACATCAAAGGCCAGACCTTACCCCACCTAAAATGTCATGGCAGCACCTGAAGTTAGCAGTTCATTCAAGAAAACCCACAGATATCTCTGAGTTGAAGCAGTTCTCTAAGAGGAATAAGGTCACATTGCCCCCCAGTTGATGTACAGGGACTGATCAACAGCTACTGGAAACGTTTGGTTGAAGTTATTGCTGCTTAACGCAGTGCAACCAGTCATTGGATGTAAAGGCTCACGTAGTTTTTTTATCTGACAAAGAATTTGAATGTGAGATCATTTTGCTCACACATAAATTAAATAGTATGTTTTGTTCGTGTAGTGTTTATTTAATCAGATTATTTTAGCTAGTATTAGGACTTAGATGAAGATGTGATAACATTTTAAGTCAAATTCATGCAACATACAGAAAATAGTAAAAGATTCACAATTTGTTTTCTCACCAGTGTATCTGTGTCATTCATAGAAATCAATACATTCTTTGCGTGTATCTGTGTGTGTACTTTACTCGAAAATTCAATTTAATCCAAAAGCAAGGTCACTGTGATAAGATGAGTGTAGGCTAGTGTTTATTTGTCCATGATAAAGTGTTCGGTTTAGATTGCATAAACATGTCATAAACCCACCTCTACCCAACTGTAAATGTGTCATATTTATTGTTATGCGATCTAACCAAAAATAGTTCATCATGAGCAGTGTTAGTCGCAAAAGCTTACATTTTAAGTCTTTATTTATGTTGATGGGCATGATCCAACGGTGGAAATTCCAAATTCCAATGGTAGGTATGAATCTCTTGGTTCATTTTTCACAGAGTGGTACTTCTTATAGAGAATGGTGGTCTAGGGTGTCTAACCGGGATTCAGACTTTCTAGGGTGTGTTTGTCACTCTGCCTTAGTATAGCTTGGAAGCTGCATATGGAATGCGCTGTACTGCAAAAATGCGTGTGGTTTAAAATGTACAAAACACGTCATTCCATGCTGTAAATAATGTGCAATGTGTCCACAACATCGAGATGGATTCATGCAGAAAAATCAACTTAGCAACACTATGAGGATGAGTATTGTATGTGCAAGAGCTCTCAGCCTTTCCTCGATCACCAGTTTGAGAATTGCGTGTGTGGAAATGTTGTGATTTTAGACATCGATTTATCTGAGTTTATGGAGTAAAACGAAAAAATGGCCACACGGGGATGGACCGTGGTTTTGTGAAACCGTGAGGTATGGTGATGGCCTGGGAACGCTGTCTTCTATCACCGGAACGATCCTGATGAAGATAATAATGTGGTGTAAATACCACATACCATAGGATATTTGGAACATTTATTCTACTGAATAACAAAAGCCTGGAAATGGGACATCACCTGGGAGATTTGTAATCTCGTGATATCTGTGACTCAGCGAAACGCGTGTTGAGATCACAGACAGCTGGGGCCTCACAGTGGACATTACTTGACGGCGCCCCACATTAGCTCAAGATCGCGGGCCACTCTGTCCCAGAGAGAGCCCCGTAGCGGACTCAACGCGCGTTATTCGCGCTAACGTTATAACGCTCAACACGTGCCCCCCCCACCCTTCCACCATCCAGCAGCCCCAACAAACAAGCGCTTGTATGGCGTTAACCAGCACGCGTTGAGTGGCGGCGGCCTCTCCACTGACCGAAGAGACGTCACCATTTACGAGCGTGCCTGCAGCCTACAAACACTCGCTCTGTCAAGGACGAACGCTGTTGCCACTGATCACAGACGAGTGTAACAGGTTGGTTCAGGTTCATTCATTCCCGAGCGGTGTTTACAATCGACTGAGGACCTATTTGTGCACAGCGAGGCCCTCTTTGAGGCGGCGCCGGGGATGCGGACTCGGTAGAGGTGGCGGGGTCAGGCGCGACGGGGACCACTGCCAGCCCTCAGCCTCTCTGATCGAAATCGCACAACGATGAAAAGCAACACCGGATCTCCTTCGTATCGACTCACTCAAGCGACGTGGAATTGCCGACATTTGCTGTGACAAAGAGACGCGCACGATTCACAGTTACGCTCTACTGGCCTCCATCATAAAAGACAAATGAGCTGGATGAGATACGTATGTGAGCCAAAAATTATTTTAGAGGAAACCGAGCAGCTTAATCACGTAATTCAATGGTGCTGATGCCTCGTGGCTGCAGCCGGCCCAAGCAGCGGGAGACAGGAGGGAGGAGACATCAATATTCAGGGCCCATATGCCCGCGTCTGCATGTGTAGCAGCAGTAGACTGCTTAACGCCTCTTCTTGAAACTCGTCTCCGAAATCTTGGCCGAGATGCCGCGTGTTTTCAAGCGTGCCTCATTGTTCAGTTTCACCATCTGCTCTCCACAGACAGCTGAATCGCCTCTTTTTAAAATAACCGAAGTGCAGGTTTGTACAGGGTATATATGTATAAATAATAGTTGAGTATATTTACAACTATTCCTTTTGGTAACTGCATTGTGATGTCACACGTAACATGCCATATATGTGAATTGCTCTCCATAGCTGTACTTTCGGGATAGCTGTGCCGAGCAATCTTTCTCTATTGCGATGCTTCGCTTTCATCTTACATCGAGCCGTGAAAACCTACATCAGTGCATTTGAACGATACTAGTTAAACTCTTTAATAGTTGGCTCTGCAGCTTTGAACGCTGTAAATCCATCGTGAGCCACTTCGGAGCAGTTTGGAGCTACGGAAACGTTTTTTTGGTTGAAAATGTCATCACCGTGGACTTCTTGTGGAGAAAGAATGGGAGCTTTGATCAATGGCGAATCCAAGGTTTCACAGAATATTTGTTGGATTCACGTCAGAGTTTTGGAGGTCCACGCTCGACCTCCAGTCGTTGCTGAGTGTGGGCCATTGCTCCAATAAGGAGGACTTTGCTTTCGGCAATGTTTAGTGAGAAACAGAATTAGACCATGCAACGCCAGGGTGCAAGGATGCAGAGTGGTGTGATTGTCGTATGGCCAATGCACATCAATGATTACAGCTCCAAAGAGTGATATCGAGTTCTTGGTGTAGGTAGGAATGGTGAGGTGGATGTCATCAGCATAGAGGCAATAGTTGATGCGGTCGTGCTCGGCAGAAGGGGTTTTGAAGTACTGGCCAATGGACAGACTCTGGACGTATATCATGTGCTCTCTGCCGTGTATGAGCTTAGCGACCCCACGCTCTGACAGTCACGGGACAGCGCTTGTCCTCATTGCGGATTGAGTAATTTGGGGCAATTACGTGTTCTTACGATGATCGAGTCTTTCGTGATAGTGACCACGGTCAGCTCACAGGCTCGTAGTGCTCGCCACTAAGAGCCCCGCTTAATTTGATCTCGCTGTCTCGCATGAAGAGTGAGGAGCTCCCGGCTCCACCAAGAAAGTCACATGCCTGCCATGAGTGCCACATTGTGCCAGCGAGGATGGAGCGCCGAGTAAAGCCGCCCTGGGTTAACGTTTGGGGTCTCGAGATTCGTGATGTTTCGAGCGCACTGCTCCACTCACCGAACTGCATCTTGACCATAAAGCTATAAGGTACACCACTTGTGTATACACTCTGCGGTATAGTTTACTACCATGACCTTATAAATGAAATGTTTATATCAAGTTAACGTTTTGGGTAATTGCCAGGGGAGGAAGAGACTTTTCCCAAAAATGTTATTCACTTACAGGGCAGCACGATGCCGATGGTGGTGGTGGTAATGGGTTTTCAGCCTGTGCTGCTGCATTACTGCCAGCACGGCACCGCGCGCTCCATTTCACGTTGTCTGGTTTGCGCACGAACGAGGTTGGAATGCACGCAGCAGCCTAGTTTAAAAGCTCATTAAAATAAAGGGACAAAATCTAAAAAAAAAATTGTCTATTTTAGTCGGTCGGCCTTTTTACACTTCGACAATATTGCTTAACAATACGCACACGGCGTACGGGGTCATTCCATCTCTCCACTGTGCTCAGGCGTCAACTGGAAAATGAATTGTGATACACGTCACGTTGGAATAGCGCAAAGATGGGCAAACCACATGCGCCGCACCCGCGGTGGCGAGCGGACGGCCCCGCGCCGCCGCCTTGGGCTTGAGGGGCAGCAAGGCGAGTGGAACGTAAATTTGATCTCTCTCGGTTTCCTGCCTACTCTGGAAAGCAGCCATTGAGGTCTTGGTATATGTTGAGAGAGCCCCCAGGACAACTGTTCGCTTATTGCACTAACAAGTATGAAATGTGCGTGTGTGTACACGCGGGCCGGCGGAACGCCGGCACCGGCTGGAAAAGAGCAAGCTGCCCAGTGGCTCAGCTCCTTCCTGTGCAGTCCTATGGTCCTTACGTGGGTACCCGT
>JAZEWT010000001.1:44787963-44799448 GCA_036362905.1 Mordacia mordax
GGATTAAGCGGTTTCAGATAATGAGTTGAGATGAGACCTTTCATCAGTACACAGTATTAAAAATTGTGAAACAGGAAAAAAAAAGCTTTACCAGTCATGGCAATGATACAGGTGATAAGATGTTCAAACACTTGGGCTTCGCGTGCGGCACGATGTTAGAAGATGTGTTACCATCCCTACCCTGGCGGCATGTTCACATGGCTCTCCTCTTAATCCTCCAGCCTGTATCCTCGTTTCCACGTCGGCGGGATGCATTTCTTACATAACGCTCCCTTCAGCAAAAAAGCCAAGTTGGGACACAATTTTTGCTTCCATATTTTTCGTTTGAACTCCAATGTTAATCTATTGAGCAATGGCGGAACTCTCAGTGGCACTTGACTCAGACACTAACCTTTTATCATCATGATTAAAAAAACTCAGAAAATCCTCCTGAATTGACCTTTTTAGATCCATAATTGTTTTGACAGCTGGAGAAACCTCCCAGTCTGGATTTTTTTTCCTCCTGCAGTGACTGGGTGGCATTGTCTTTTCAGCCATCGCTTCACCCTCATTAACTGAGCAGTACCATCAAGCACCCTGTATTCTATTTCACTTGTTTTTTTTTATTGCGGTCAGTGCATTGAACCCAGTGGCCTGAGGTTGATGTCTTCTTGCCTCCACTTAGCTATCTAGGCCCCGTAGGCCATCCTGTCTTGCCTGGACACAACTCCAAAATCCGTCCACCTACTGCTGGATGAGGGCCTCCCTGCAATATGTCAGTCTTGTATTGTCTTGATGAGTGCGGATTTGGCAATAAGGAGTGGCAGGAACGGTTAACATTCCTGACCGCTGGTGCATCCATGCCCAGTATTATAACTTAATATCACTTTGTAACATTACTAAAGTATTATTCGTATTTCTTTGAGTTTTAACCAACTTGCAACATAGTTCGTTTTAATACATACACACTGCAAATGAAATACATTGCATAGTATAAGACAAAACATGAAATCTACAAAATCTGCAATTTACGAGGCTGTCTAATAGAACTGAGTACTTTGATACAGCTCAAGACAGTTGATTAATCAGCAATAATTTGCTAACTAAATAGTGTTTTTGTCGAGGAGAATGCATCATAGGTCCGGTGCTATGTGAGTTGGAACGGGCTTGCGGCAGTAATCGCATCCGGCTGCAGCCTTGCCGGTGATTCATTACACTGCGGTGAACACTCCGTTGTTTCCAAGAACTACACTGCCTACGATTCGTACCGTTTTGTGACAATGGAGAACAACGATGCACGTCCTTTCTTTAACGCTGTGCAGCGCACACACTGAGTAAATGCTCAGCTTTGGCTTGGCTCTGACATCAAGTGAGTCGACTCGGAGCCGTGCCTTCATCCGAACTGCCTCTGACCTAAGAACGGTGCCACTCATGTATCGTTGAAACCAGTCGAGCGGCGAGCCTGAGTGTTGGACACCGAGGCAGAACCATGACCCACCCTAAGGCCTGTAGTCCTGTCTCCACAGATTTGCTGGTGGGGGCTTTTGGAGTGGCCAAGGCGGTGCTGTACAGGTAAAGCGGATTTCACCCGTTCACCTTGTCCCCTCGCCGATCATGGATCACTGCGCAGCGAAGAATATAGACTCTGCAACCCGTTCCACGGGAGCACTTCCCACCAGAGACCCGCAGAGCGCCAGTGGGAATGACTGATGTAGAGTGTTGTAAGTGGCGCGGTGGCCCAGTGGTTAGCGCTGACGCCTCACAGCAAGAAGGTCCCGGGTTCGAGTCTCTCGGCTCCGGTGCCTTTCTGTGTGGAGTTTGCATGCTCTCCCCGTGTCCGCGTGGGTTTTCGCCGGGTACTCCGGTTTCCTCCCACAGTCCAAAAGCATGCTCCTGGATAGGTTGATTGGCTCGGAGACTAAAAATTGTCCCGCAATGCCCGGCGATGGACCGGCGTCCCGTCGTCGGGTGTATTCCTGCCTTGCGCCCTGTGTTTCCGGGATAGGCTCCGGCTTCACCGTGACCCTATATAGGATTAAGCGGTTTCAGATAATGAGATGAGATGAGTGTTGTAAGTAGAATAATATAGTATCGATGTTTATTATTACAAGAGAAAGTACCGAGTAAGCTTGCAAGCTCTAGATGTGAGATTTATGTGACAGCAAACGTTCGAGCTGATGAATGTAACAATGCATTAAAAGAAGAATCGTGTACAGCAAAGCTCGTGAAGCACTAACTAACGTATGGTCTATGCAGCATTAGCATAGCGGACCGTTAAGAGTGTATATTTCCCTGCAGTCCTCAAGTGAGGCTCAGGAAGCATTCATTGAAGGCATAGCGTTGCATAATGCCAGCGCAAGATTCACACACGACTCGGGAAGAGTTTGTGTCATATCGAGAGCGTTTATTTTATTCAAGTGAAAACTCAAGAAACGAGTCTCACTCGCAAGAGTGACCCGGGTCACGAACGCGATGAAGTATAAAAGTGTGACGATGAACCTGATTACAGGGTAGAGAGTGGGCCCTGCTTTCTGTTACTGTGGGTACAGGGAGTTCAGCTTTTCTCTGCTGAAGACTTGTCCTCGTGGTGGGTGTTACGGGAAGTGGGGACTTAGCGAGTGAGTGAGCGAGTTGAGAGATGATTGAGCGATTGAGCGATTGAGCGAGCCGAGACGTCCACGGACCCGCTGACAGGGGCCCTCGTGTCCCCGCAGGGCACGGCCGGTCGTCACACTGGATGTGGAGCTGCAGCTGCAGCCGCAGATGATCAACACAGAGAGCAAGGACTGCACGATGCCCGGCTCGGATGCCGCCGTGTCGTGGTGAGCACGCATGTGATTTTACAATAACGATGATGAGTATGATGACGGTGATGATGTCACTCATAACAGTGGCGCAGCGATCAGAAGACTAGCGTCTCACAACTGGCAGGCACCAAAATACAAGGCATTTATGAATCGAGTACAATGCATTTAGGTACTGATGTACATTTTCACGGCTCGATGCATGTTGATTGTTTACCAAAACTGTCCTGTCGTGAGAGTCATATCTAACATAACTCTCTGATTTATGATGTTTTGTCTCACACACTGGAGGCATCCTCAGGCGCTATGAGACTGAGTGAACACTCCACTCGGAGAGATAAACTGAGTGTTCACTCAGTCGCAGAATGCCCGAGGATGCCTCCAAAGTGGGAGATGAAACGTGGCAAATGAGAGTGGAGGAGCGCTCGACAGGGCTATCGCAAAAGAACAGCGTCGACAAGCAATCATCGACGTATTTACGTTTGCCGTAAAAATTTTTATCCTAGAATATCTCTGACTGGGAGATCTGCTCACTGAGTATCACACCCACGGAAGAAGCACACGATGATGTGTGGAGATGTTCCCATTACATTCTCCATATGGCATATTATAAATTTCCACTGAGAGACAATCCTGTGCCCTCATACTCTGTTGGCATTGTGATGCAGTAAGTAGAGCTGATTCCTCACAGCACGGAAGGTCCGACGTTCGCTTCCTAGCCTGGGTACCTCTCTGTGTGGAGATTGCATCTCCTTGTGGGTTTTTTTCTGGATACTCCGGTTTCCTCCCACAGTTCAAAGACATGCTGCCTCAGTTAATTGTCCTGACCAAATTTTTCACTCACCGGTGGACAACCGTTAAAAATGGTTCCTTCTAGGTTAACTAAAAACTGACAAAACCGACTGACTTATTGCGAAACTGGGAATTACCCAATCATCCCAGTGCTAAAAAATCAACTGTGCATTGCTCAATTGGGATCGCACACAGCAGTAACGTCGCTCCCTACCGCGATCAGAACTCTTCAGGACCCTCTAAAAATAGTCTTGAGGCATTGCTAGTGTAGCCGACTCCAACATGCACCGTCTCTCTCGACACCCACGACACAGCCGCCGATCACACGAGAGACTGCAGACTGGTGCCCAGGTCAGTCAGATGTCAGACACCAGGTGAGCTCGGCGCACGCGAGTGCACACGTGGCGAGGAGGGGATTCGGATGGTAAAGTTCTGCGTTGTGTTTTTGTTTAATCCCCCCTCGCGCTTCGCATGCACCGCTCCTGGTTCGCCGACACTCGACACTCCCTTCCACCACAAGGACTTGATTCCACAAGTATCTTCCCTCGGAATGATATTTATTCACTCTGCAGACACAGCACCTTCATACACACCCACCAACACACGTCGTCACATCAACACTCCACAGTACCTTCATACACACCCACCAACACACGTAGCCACTAGAAAGTTACAATATTTGTATACTGGCAAAAAAGTACCCATAGCGTTAACAGCCCCACCTAAGCTATAAAGCATTGATACTGCATTGTCTGGAGCTGACTGCCTTTTGGCAGCGACTGACACCGGCAAATAGGCTCAAAAGAAAGCCACTGCCAGGTGAAGGTCGGTCAGTTGAAGGACAATGCATAGGTTATCAAAGCTACCTGTTTGCATACTTTGCCACTAGTATGTATGGCTTTTGCAAACTGGACACATTGTAAAATGTGTCTATTTTGGTGTTTGGGATTTTAACACCTGCATAATTGCCAGGCAATTATGCAGGTGTTAAGATCTTACACCTGCATAATCGCCAGATACGGTAAAACCTATTGTAACTTTATATTTGTATACTGGCAAAAAAGTACCCATAGCGTTAACACGTAGCCACATCAAAACTCCACAGCACCTTCACACACACCCACCAACACACGTAGTCACATCAACACTCCACAGTACCTTCATACACACCCACCAACACACGTAGTCACATCAACACTCCACAGTACCTTCACACACACCCACCAACACACGTAGTCACATCAAAACTCCACAGCACTCTCACGCCAGCACTCTCACTCTCGAAAAAAAACACCGCGCGCACCTAAGATGGCCATCGCGTGCAGCCACGTGCTCTTCGCACCAAAACTCACGAAAGATTCTTCCCCTCTCCTAAATAACAATATCTCAACCCTAACCGCTTAACACCACGTTCCTTCAACACACCCACCAACATTCATAGTCACATCAATACTCCACAGCCCTGCGGATAATACAGAACACCTCATTATTAACCAACTATGCATATTATTAAAAAAATATGTGCAACTATATCAGCAAGCGTTCTCACCTCAATCACGCTTCACTCACACTCAGGAACGCTTCCGCAAGGGTGGCCGTGTCTCCCTCTACATGGAGGCGGGTGCGATGCTAACACACCAGCACTTTAATGTGCGACCATGCATGTGTACAACTCATTACCATAGCCACCGGTTACACTAGGTAAACAAAAATGGAAAAAAGTAGTGAAAATATTTGTTATAATGTATAGTGCATGGCACAGTATTCGTGCGATATCATATTACATTGAAGACAGAATGACTCAGAGGTGCAAGGGAAGGGCAGAGAGGGGGGAGTCAGCCACCTGGTCAGCCGGCGCCAACACGTCATATACTATTTATTGCTAGTGCGTCATATGAGGAGTTCAGAATTAAATTATGACGTTAAAGTAATATATATTTTTTAACTGGTTTATTCATTGGAAATTGGAAATGTTATGTGGTGTAACATTTTCGTGCATCTTTAAGGACATTTCCTGTTGAGTTGCTGGCTTTGATAAAAGTGTTTACATGACTCGGATTTCTCCAATGATCGATTATGACGGAAAACGCTGGGATGATCAGAGAGTGGCGATGCTTCAAAACAAACGGCCAGGTTCACATCACTTGGTGCTGGGTGAATTGTTGGAATAAAAACGATATCTCCGACAATCTCAGTGGTTTACGCTATGGGTACTTTTTGCCAGTGTGCAAATGTAATAAGTAGAACAGGTTTTTATCATTTCTGGCAATTATGCAACCGGGCTTTGCCCGGTTGCATATTTTGCCACAAGTATGTGTGGCTTTTGCAAACTAGACGCATTGTGAAATGTGTCTATTTTGGTGTTTTAAGATCTTAACACCTGCATAATTGCCAGAAATGGTAAAAACCTGTTCTACTTAATACAATCTCAGTGGTGATGAAAAGATCGTTAACAGGGAGCGGACGCAAGGTGTGATGCAATCACGTCGATGCGCGTGATGTAATTACCCGGTGCGCCGTAAAGCCGTGTAGCATTTATACATGGTGGGCGATGGTTAGCTGGACGACGTGGAATGAACCAGTTATAAAAAGGTGTACACATTTTAACTTTAAAACAAATATATTTCTATAAATAGTAAAAAAAAAACAGGATTACTGATGAATGTTAATAAATACATATACTAACTATGTATGAAAATACATATTCTAACGATATTGCGATAAGTGGTTACTTTCCGGGTGGCGCGGTGGCCCAGTGGTTAGCGCTGTCGCCTCACAGCAAGAAGGTCCCGGGTTCGAATCTCTCGGCTCGGGTGCCTTTCTGTGTGGAGTTTGCATGCTCTCCCCGTGTCCGCGTGGGTTTTCGCCGGGTACTCCGGTTTCCTCCCACAGTCCAAAAGCATGCTCCTGGATAGGTTGATTGGCTCGCAGACTAAAATTGTCCCGCAATGCCTGGCGATGGACTGGCGTCCCGTCGTCGGGTGTATTCCTGCCTTACGCCCTGTGTTTCCGGGATAGGCTCCGGCTCACCGTGACCCTATATAGGATTAAGCGGTTTCAGATAATGAGATGAGATGGTTACTTTCCGTATACAATATTAAATTAGTTATCACCTGTAATAAAGTGACACATTGGTCTCTCTTATGCTACCGCACCACGCATTTGCAGATCCTGCATTATACAATGACAGACAGACCTACTAAATTACATATTCCTATATATATTTATGGTATCTGCCAGTTGATTAATGAGTGTGTTTTTATTTTAGTTGAGGGAGGAAACCGGAGACCCCGGAGGAAACCCATACACAACAAGGGGAGAACACACAAACTCCGCACAGAAAGGCCAAGGTGGGAATAGAACTGTCTCAGAGGAATCTCATTTTCGTGAGGTGTAGATGATGCTACTTTACAACCCTGCCACCCAATAATAATAATAAAGTGACACATGTAACAACTCAACAACAGGTTTATTTAAAAAGTGTTAGAAAGGGGCAAATGTTTACCACAGCGTGACATGATTAACGAAGCTTAAAGACGGCGGCGCTAGGGCTGGAGTGAGTGGCGGAGCTCCAGGGAGGCTGCTGGGTCCATTAGCCGGGCACAAGGGTCCAGGGGCGCCCATGTTCTGGTTCCCCTCTCGCAACGCCACGCCATCGCCGTACGACGCCACTCGTCGAGAGGTTCCCCGAGTGGCTCCGGTGATTTTAGCTGCGATTCTCTCCGCACGTCACCGCACACGTGTCAGCGCGCACGTTGTCCTGACTTATCACGATGGGCCCGTGAAGTGTGACAGCAACTCTGTAGCGTGACTCTGGCAGTGGCTGGGGGGAACGCCCGCGTGGTGTGGCAAAGCCCGGTTGAACGGTGTCCTCAATTGCTTTGTCTGATACCGCCCCCCCCCCGCTCCTTGCCTGCACGTGTTTACTCTGCTGCAGCTTCACAGTCAAGGTCTGTCTATCAGCGGTCGGCAAAAGTGTTCCTGCGACAATGGGTAAGAAAGGCGGCAAACACATTACCTCGTGACGTAATTCCAGCTGGACATTCCCATGCACCGATGCTGATATTTTTAAAAGGGTTAAATTTGTTTTCTGGCTCAAATGAGTGTGGGCAGAACTCATTTCTGGAAATGTCACATTCCCACGACAGCAGCCAGTTATTCTATAGGGCAGCCACTGTTGCCTTTCCACATTAAACCCAAACAATAATATTTTTACCAAAGGCTAAAAAATGTAAATATAAAACACTTATTTGTAATATTCATCGGTGTTTGTGGAGGCATTGCACGTTTATAATAATAATTTAGAATAAAAACGCCTTATAGAAGGCCTCGAGGTGCTGTACACGAATTAAAATATCTCTCTCATCTCATCTCATTATCTGAAACCGCTTAATCCTACATAGGGTCACGGTGAGCCGGAGCCTATCCCAGAAACACAGGGCGTAAGGCAGGAATACACCCGACGACGGGACGCCAGTCCATCGCCGGGCATTGCGGGACAATTTTAGTCTGCGAGCCAATCAACCTATCCATGAGCATGCTTTTGGACTGTGGGAGGAAACCGGAGTACCCGGCGAAAACCCACGCGGACACGGGGAGAGCATGCAAACTCCACACAGAAAGGCACCCGAACCGAGAGATTCGAACCCGGGACCTTCTTGCTGTGAGGCGTCAGCGCTAACCACTGGGCCACCACGCCACCCGAATTAAAATATCGATATTCAGAATCCGTAATACAAAAGATTAATTAATAATAACGTAAAATTAATGAGAAGCAACATGGAACGTGGAACAGTAACGAGTAAAAAAAGTGGAATAAAAAAAGGCTACTTGAAACAAATGCGTTTTCAGGAGCAACTAACCTTGCCCCAGAGAGGATGCTGATGGCTTCATCGTGCTCATGATGTTCATTCAGCGGCACAATTGACCCCAGATGTGGCAGGGGACACCCTTTTTTATTTTCAAACAATTCTGGGGAGCATCCAGTCAACATCTGTCAACTTTACAATGGCAACTATTTGCCGTGCACATCTAACCAAGCAGCCCACTCCAAGCATGGTGCTTCCATCTGTACCGTTTCACCGAGCTTTGCACAACTGCGACGGAGATTCCAAGAGCCTTATAGAATAAATGGTTTGTGAACGGGGCTGCACTGCCTCTCATTGATCTAGGAAATGCCGATGATCAATATTACACTTATTTACCCGGTAGTGCCTCACTAAGTCTCTTTTATATGAAGGGCTTGTCAAGTTTATACAGTATGGGGCGATGCTGCTGTGTACAATCTCTATTGAGTAATTCATAGCTAATTTTATCAGTATTGGTATGTTTTGGTGAATACTAGTTACATTGTGTGGGTTTATAAAATAGTGCGGCGGGCCACCGACATGGCATGCGAGAGAGTTCCACATGTGTCACCGTGCCAACGTCAGCTCTCGCCATCAACTCACTGGCAACCGCGGTATTCTTCGCAATGGTAGAACAACGCAGCCATTGTCAAAATGCCTCCTCAGTGCATCTGAGGGAGACGGCAGCTAGCAGGGCACCACCCCGTGCCCGAGGAGATTGCCCACGTTGCCCAACATGCCCGACACACATCACATTCAATCTGCTTCTCAGAACTGCGACTCCCTTCACCGAGGCCTTCTTCCAGCTGCCGATGGAGGCAGGCCGGGGAGATGATTGTCGTGAGCGTGACCCTGCCATCGGCAGCTGTGACCTCAGTGTAACGACAGCCGACACGGAGGATGTAAACCCACCCATGTACAGAGAGGCAGTGTGGCTACCGCTTCTCGGACTTCCCTTCTCAGCAATGCACGGAACAACACGGCTAGGAGTTACAAAAATAGCGCTCTATCAATGAGCCGAGTGTTAAGTGGTGTTGTTACAAATAAAGACCCCGTTAGAACAGATGCGGCGTTGCGGAAGGAGATGAATTAAAATGTATTCGTCAGATTATGTTTGTGCCACAACATCCTGCGCGTGATAGTCCATCACAATGCTGTGTCGTGTTAAGTTAGGATGTAGGTGGACAATGGCCCTGAGGTCAAGCAAGGAGAAGTGCGATCACGATGGCAACGTAGCGATTCTTCGCTTACCACTCTGCTCTATTTGTGAACAATTCACGGTGCATTCACTCTGTTCACCCAATGTGATGTCGACATCAGAAATTTCCTTTGCTGTAAATAAACGGGAGAGGCCTTGTTTCTTACCGGATTCATATTCGCAAATGGACCCATACCGTGATTTGTTAAAAAAACAATGTAATGTACAGTATTTATGATTTTCAAGTGTGAATGTTGAATTTCATATGGGACGTATTTTGAATTCAATTGACTGTCGCATGTTGCTTGACATCCAATTTATTGTCTTTAAATGGCAATGTCACAGCGGTTGGAATACACAACTAATGAATAGGTTTTAAGTTAGAACACATAACAAATATGCTCTCCCCGTGTCCGCGTGGGTTTTCGCCGGGTACTCCGGTTTCCTCCCACAGTCCAAAAGCATGCTCATGGATAGGTTGATTGGCTCGCAGACTAAAATTGTCCCGCAATGCCCGGCGATGGACTGGCGTCCCGTCGTCGGGTGTATTCCTGCCTTACGCCCTGTGTTTCCGGGATAGGCTCCGGCTCACCGTGACCCTATATAGGATTAAGCGGTTTCAGATAATGAGATGAGATGAGATAACAAATATTGCTACAGTGAGTGTTTGGCTTTCCCTTATATATCCACGCTTTTAGACACTTCAACCATGCTTGGATTAGCATTAATAAACGTAGAACATGTTTCTAAACCACCTGTTACACAAAAACCGCAAGGCACTGAAAAAAAAAACAAGAAAATAGACATCAAGAGAACAGCACGCAGGCCGACCAACACCGGAAAAGTATGGAGATCCCACAAATAGCTACGATGAGCATGCAAAGGCATCCACGCAATCCTGACTTATCCTGCAGAGCTATACACGGGAAGACATTCCACAACATGGGGTTTAGCGCTGCCATGCTGACCACAAAACCACTTCCAGCCAATCAGAGCGTGTTCCGCATGTGCAACCCGAACACTTTTCAATCAGGGTTTCAAGGACGCTGCAAACTGCAGTCAGACCTACACACAGGCTCCACGTTGGAGTCCCATGATCAATGGAAACTGGAAAAAAAGTTGTAATTTAGAACACGCACATCGTTCGCCGTGCGTGTTGGAAGAGAGACCCGCGAGGAAACCTGCAGAGGAGGGTGGGGGGTGGGGACACAGCCACATGGTCAACTTGTGCCAACCCGCAGAGACTGCATCCCATATATTGTGATGTTATCGGCATACAGATTCAATAATGAACTGACTAATAAATTATTTAATGCTTTTGTGGGAGGAAGCTGGAGAACCCGCGGGAAACCTACTGCAGAACAGGCGGAGAACACACCAACTCCACACAGAAAGGCGCCCGAGGCAGGAATCCAACTGCATTGTACAGGGCCCTCTTCACGTGATGTGCGGATGTTACCACTGTGCCACCCTGGTGCTCGATGCGTGGATACCGATGTACAATTTTTTGCAACAGAAACGCAACATTTAAAATCAGCCAAACACAAACTTACAGCCAGTGCTTTCATGTGCTATGCATGTGTGCTATAGTTTGTGTAAAGAAATAGAAAATGCTTCCTCCAGATATGGGCTAAGCTGAATTAATTTAAGACCACATTTTTATGCATAATTGTGGTTGCTCGGTCATTTAAGACTCAACCAATACCAGAATTATACCGACATGGGCAGTAACGCTGCCCACCTCAACGACAGAATGTTGGTATTGATGAATCATCATTTCGTCACAATACCACATCTGCTTTTCATACAACACAGTGTGTAGATTTATACCACCTACTGATGAAAGGTCTCATCTCATCTCATTA
>JAZEWT010000001.1:44803941-44814546 GCA_036362905.1 Mordacia mordax
GGGACGCCTTAATGATGATGATGATGATGTGCAAATACAGTGAGCATGCATTAGATATTTGAAATGAGGACAGTGAGCAGAGTCACTCTGAGCATGCATCCAGTCGGTGTCACCTGTGCAAATTGTGGAGCATTTCCAAGCGAGGCAAATTTAGGACCGCGCCACTGTCAAAGGCGCTCTCTTATGAGTCATCGCGTGAGGTTTTAAATCTCGAATTCGCAGCAGATGGCCCGTTATATGACAGCGACGGGATCGCCCTGCTGAATCGTCCCCCACGTGCCCTGCACAAATCTCCACCAATCCGTGGGTAGCCTGACTTGGAAGCCAGTCCAGTGACTATTAGACCCATAAGCTCCTGGGAATGTTTGCCCTTTGTAAATCATTCGTAGTATTTAGTACTGTCTTGGAGGTTCACCCACTCTTAGCAGTCACAGAAACTTACGTTTCAACAAATTCCTTCTTTTCTAGTAATGTTTCTTGGTAGCAGAGTAATATACAGTATGCTACTTAAATGTGAGGCTTAATTTAATCAAATAAATGGCAGTCAACATTTTTTGACAACAAGACTTAACTATTCTCCAATGACTTATACTTTAGATGCAATTATTTAGAATTGTAATTGCTGGAGGTCGTTAGTGGCTGCTATGAGTGAGACACTGACTGTGGGTTAATGACTGCTGTGACAAACACTGACCCTGCTGGCTGTGAGCTGGACACCGAGGGAGACACTCTTTGTGCTGCAGGACGAGTCGGAGTTTCGCGACAAGCTCACGCCAATCTCCGTGGGCCTCAGCCTCAGCCTGGACGAGCAGGCGACGCGCAGCCCCCACGGCCTGCACCCCGCGCTGCACCCCTCCAGCCCGCAGCAAGTCAGCAAGCAGGTGCGAATCTCTCGCAGTGGCAGCTGGGCTCCGCTTCCTCTCATCGGCGCGCGTTGCCGAGGCTGCGCAGCGGAAATATCTGCGCCTCACAGAGAGAAGCTTCCACTCAAGGCGGTTTGATTCTCCTCCTGTTCAGCGTGGGTTTTCTCCGGTTTCCTCCCGTACCTTAAAAAAAAAACGCATTAATTGACCACTGCCATCCTCATATATAAGGTTGCAGTGGCCGGCGGACTGGCGCCAGATGTCAGAGTGGCTGCCTCCCCCTACCATATTTCTGCAGCGCTTTGGGGCCTCTGGGTGAAAAGCACTACGATAAATATGAAGTAAAATATAATAAATTATTACTCCAAGCAGGAGCAGCAGCAGTCCTGCACTCTGGCGAACATCATCACCATCATCATATCCCATCTGTTGCTGACTCCTGGAAATCTAGACTGTCACTCACATTTTAGAATTATTTAAAGTGTGGAAATGAGCCCTCAAATTTTATTTTTACAATGTAAGCAGCCATTATATTGTGGGATGACACCGTTGGCAGAGCCTGCATGTGGGGAGTGAGAATCAACTCAGCACATGATCTCACTGAGTTAAATAGAGTTCGTACTACCGCGCTGGACATTGACCGTGGTCATCCTGTAGGGAGGAATGTGGAATTTCGACCGTGAGCTTCGCTCCGGATTGCTGATGGAGATAAGAGCCACTCTAATGCTCGCTGTAATGTTGACTTAAAAAAACACACTTTAAGGCGCTGTTGTTAGCCTGCTATGCGTTTTCTGCCCGTTCTAACTGAACATAGGGTGAACAAACTTTGATCGATAATTATGGGACATTGTTGAGTTTACTGAAACAAGCCAAAGCCCATTTAACCTGAATGCCATAACGTTTACTGTCTCTGCCTCTTCACCTCACCGACGCACATTAAACAAAAACGTTCCTGTCCTCTTTACCTTTAAGATGTGAGATCTCATTTGTGATGATGATGACAGTGGCCATCTTTGTTTCTTCCTTAGGCCTACATATTGCTCGACTGTGGTGAGGACAATGTCTGTATTCCCAAGCTAAAGCTCTCAGCCACGTGGTGAGTGTACCACTGGCAATCACATGCACAGCACAGAGGTGTACCGCACACGCACGTACAAAGACAAAGATCCCCTTGGGGTCAAGTGCTGTTTGCGAGCACCTATGAAAGTTGACACTACACACGAGGAAGTGGGTGATCAGCACCACACTCAGCCGCCTTTGTCTCCCTAGTGGCAATATTTACACATTGCATTAAGTACCCATTTGAGGCTGAGTCGACCTAGAAAAGGCCGAGGACCAGTTCAGAAACTTTGTCATTGGTATCGGCGTGAGTGCTGCTGCCGAAACATCATCGTTGCAGCACACAGTGAGATTCCTCGAATGTCATCTTCGTCTATGTGAATCACATGTAACCGCAGCAGCTATCCGCCACTCTTCCTGTGGTCCGCATTTCAAATTTTATCTGCAATTCCGCTATTATGCTAATTATAAACAGCATATCTATCAGAATTGCTTTCAAGAGATGTTCTTTTGCCCGGCGATGGACTGGCGTCCCATCGTCGGTATATCCTTGCCTTGCGCCCTGTGTCTGCCGGGATAGGCTCCGGCTTCACCGTGACCCTGTATAAGACTAAGCGGTTTCAGACAATGAGATGAGAGATGAGATGTTCTTTTGGGGTAGCCGTGTTGAGGGTTCTGTCTTCTCCGCGACATTTTGGAGGCATCCTGTAACATCATTACACTGGCACATGTATTATTTATTAGTAATTACACATGCAATCCGTGAAATGAAATTGGAACAATATGTCCGGATGGCATCGTAGTCCCTGCTACACTGCTCGCATCGATGCATTTGGCTCATAAAGGTCGAGGAGTGGAGGGACTTCCCTGCACGTGTTGTTCTGAGTGCTTTCACTGTAATGAAGGCTCCGTGTGGTCTATGTGGCCTACAGTTGTGAGTGTCAGTTTGCGAGTGAGATTCATAGGTTGAATAAACACAGACACCTCCCTGGGTTGCACATTACAGAGAGCTACCGATGCTACATCTCAAGGAACCGGTTGTGTAAATCTAGTCTGCTAGAGTGTCGCGGGCGGGTACTGTGGTGTGCCCTATACCACCACATGTTCCTTTGGCGCCACCCACGTTTACACTCCTCAGCAGTCGTCATTTCTTGGATATCCCCCCCCCACATCCTAGAGGAGCTAATGCGTGGCCTGATGCCAACACCCGACTGTAAAACTCCCCTCATCTCTTATCTCATCTCATCTCATTATCTGAAACCTCTCATCTCATTATCTGAAACCGCTTAATCCTATATAGGGTCACGGTGAGCCGGAGCCTATCCCGGAAACACAGGGCGTAAGGCAGGAATACACTCGACGACGGGACGCCAGTCCATCGCCAGGCATTGCGGGACAATTTTAGTCTACGAGCCAATCAACCTATCCAGGAGCATGCTTTTTGACTGTGGGAGGAAACCGGAGTACCCGGCGAAAACCCACGCGGACACTTATCAGTCATTTCTCAAACTGTGAGTTGTGTTATCCACGATGGTTTGCAGATCCACGATAGCGCTGCCATCAGGTTGCGAGCATCATACATGTCAGACACGTGCTCGTCTTGTGACACAGACATCACCCTACGAAACACCGTGATGTCACGTTTCAAATGAATGTGGCCCATGCACTGTCTCCAATGCCCCGAGAGGAACTTTTCGTTTCACAAATCATCTTATTCCTGACACCCTCCTTGTCCTCCTCCAGAATCACTGAGAAAATGTGTTCTTTGGCATGATGGTATAAAAACCGAGATTGAAAAGTAAAGTTGAGAAAGCAGCATAATTTTAATGTCTGCCTTCGAATATATACTAAGCATGTGTTGGAGCAACACATGAAATCAGTAAATCACTATGGGTTACTGAGACAGAGTTTTGGAGAGAATTTTATGGTTGAAAAAGTGCAGATTCCTAGAGCCACATGTGACCCAGTGGATGTCAGTGACGAATTCATGCTCAGAGGTTATTTCAGCTTGCAGCTGCCATGTCGTCTACTCACTAGCAAAGGTTTTAACCCAGTGTGGCTTCTCAGGACAGACGCAGGTGATTTGTTATAAGGTGGCACAATGGCACAGAGGTGCCTCAACAAGAATACCCTGTGTTCGAGTCCCAACTCATGCATATTTCTGTGTGTAGTTTGTATGTTCTTCACTAGTTCTGCATGGGCTTTCTCTGGTTTCTCTCGTTTTCTCCCACAGCTAATACAATACACACAATGTAACAAGTATTGTCCAAACATCCCAATGCCAATAAATTACCTGCACATTACTCAAGTGGGTTCTTGCATAGACACATCGCCCCTTGCTGCAACACCATCTTAAAAAATACTATTAAGAATAATGCATGAGGCTTACCTGGTTATAGAAGTATAATCTATATATATTGGCGCAAGTGTTTTTTTATGTACGCATGTCTGCACTTAACGTACCGGCTTCGAATCTTTCATAAGCGAAAGTTTTTTTTCTCAACAACTCTTTTTTCAGGTTTACGTCCCACTTATTGATTACACTTCCGCAACTCCAGAGAACCGGAAATATTCCCAAAAACACCTTGGGAAGAAATCCAGGTCAAAACAGTAATTTCAGTAAAAAACATTATCAGCCAGAGACATCAGATAAACGCGTTACACACTTGGCATAAGATCGTCTGTAGGGCAGGTACTCTGCTCGCAATAATGGTGATAGGGTAACGCAGTGGTAAGATCTGCATCTCACAGAAAGAAAGTCCTGCTGTTTCCTTTCCCACCTAGGCTGCTTTGCTTTGCGGAGTTTGTGTGTTTTGCTCCCTGTTCTGCATTGGATTCCTCCAGGTTCTCTGCTTTCCTCCCGCAACTGAAAAAAACACACTCATTATATTATTGGCCAATAAACACCACAATCTCTCGGACGCAGTGTCCAGAAAATGTTGGTGCCAGCTGGCTGTGTGTCTGCCTTCCCCCTGCTTTTCCTTGGTTTCCTTTGGCATCTGCATCGATTTCTCTTCAAACACTTTCAACGTTGAACGAACACGCGTGGCGCGTTACAAATTGCCTTTACTATTATGGCAACGCTTGGATCCCAGCAAGCCCTGAGAGCGGGTGATGCGCGTCCGCACGCAGGGACCGTAAGGTGCTGTGGGTCGGCGACGACAACCAGCTGACGCTGACGCTGGCTGTGCGCAACGCGGGCGAAGGCGCCTACGAGGCGGAGCTTCTCGTGCTGCTGCCCCCCGAGGCGGACTATGTGGGCATCGTCCGCAACAACGAGGTGAGTGCCCCCCACCCCACCCCGCCCCGCCCCCCACCGCTTCCTTCATGGCCTTAGTCTGGCCCAGGGGCCCTGCGAACATCTCGCCAGAGGCAGACACTTCTCAATGGGATGGGAAATGTCGAACTTTTTAAATAGAGCTATACGTTCATGTAATTATAATGCTCTTCATTTTAAAATTTGCCAGCACAGATTGACAATTTCACAGGCATGATTCCACAGATCTTTAATGTCCACTTTTCTGTAAACTCACTGAGGTAAGTCCCATACAAATTAGCATACGACTGGGGCTGCCAAATTTGAGTTTACGCTGGTATAACAATGACTATACCTGCAGGGCCATCTGTGTATCTGCCTGTTTTCACTGGTATAACAATGAATATACCTGCAGGGCCATCTGTGTATCTGCCTGTTTTCACTGTTTTTATCCGTATGTCTGTCACCATTAACGAGAGTTAGCACTGAAAAGGAGAAGTGTTTTCTCTAATTTCTGAAGCTGTGAATCTTGCCTGTTTACGTTCAGAACCTTCACCGCCACGTGATGTTGTGTCTCTCCGTTAATTAATTGTTCATGACTCCTCGATCAATTTGTTACGTCTTTATTTTTTAAAGATTCTGAGCCTAATTCATACATCGCCAAATGTCCTTTGACGTCTTATTTTTGGCATAAATATCAGGACTTTTCTATGACAAATAATCTGTTGAGGTGCTTTGGCCGTTTTGTATGCATGTCTGACCCAATATATTTTCTGAAAAAAATTCTGACATCGAGATAGACTATCAGTCGTATATAAAACTACCACTGAGTGAAGTCAGTATTCCCACAAAGAAACAGATCACAAGCACCAAACAACAACGACATATGAACGGCAAATCTACAACAATAACATTTTTTTGTATGTTTATACAACATAAAGTCGGAATGCAATATTTCGCCTTAAACTGTGTACTACATCTAATAGTATCTTAAGGGAGCTCGTTCTTAACAATAATTATTCGTTAGTTGGGGCGGTCGTTAGTTGGGGACTGCCTGAACAGCAATAGCCTCGTTAAATATAATCTGCTAGGTTCCAGAGAGTTACTCTGTTTGCCATTGGAAGGCCAGCAGCAACACGTTCTCAGCACGTGCCACGTTATGCTGCTGCTTCTGCTGCAGTAAAAAAACGACACAGCACGGGCCTTAGGCATCACACACGGATACCACGATTATTCGATGTAGGATAACAGGCATGGGGCGGCGCGGTGGCCCAGTGGTTAGCGCTGACGCCTCACAGCAAGAAGGTCCCGGGTTCGAATATCTCGGCTCGGGTGCCTTTCTGTGTGGAGCTTGCATGCTCTCCCCGTGTCCGCGTGGGTTTTCGCCGGGTACTCCGGTTTCCTCCCACAGTCCAAAAGCATGCTCCTGGATAGGTTGATTGGCTCGCAGACTAAAATTGTCCCGCAATGCCCGGCGATGGACTGGCGTCCCGTCGTCGGGTGTATTCCTGCCTTACGCCCTGTGTTTCCGGGATAGGCTCCGGCTCACCGTGACCCTATATAGGATGAAGCGGTTTCAGATAATGAGATGAGATGAGATAACAGGCATGAAGTTTTCATTCCATATATGGAATAGATTCACATTTCCATTGCAGTTCACAAGAGAGGTGCTGTGGTGCATCATATACTGTGCCTGGTAAAGTTTTTCTGTGGGTGACAGGGAGGCACTGTAAAGGGAAGACATTAACTCATGATATATATTTAGAGATCAAGACAGAGGTACGAACTAATGACTTGTCTCTAGGGGCGGCGCGGTGGCGCAGTGGTTAGCGCTGACGCCTCACAGCAAGAAGGTCCCGGATTCGAATCTATCGGCTCGGGTGCCTTTCTGTGTGGAGTTTGCATGCTCTCCCCTTGTTCGCTTGGGTTTTCGCCGGGCACTCCGGTTTCCTCCCACAGTCCAAAAGCATGCTCCTGGATAGGTTGATTGGCTCGCAGACTAAAATTGTCCCGCAATGCCCGGCGATGGACCGGCGTCCCGTCGTCGGGTGTATTCATGCCTTACGCCCTGTGTTTCCGGGATAGGCTCCGGCTTCACCGTGACCCTATATAGGATTAAGCGGTTTCAGATAATGAGATGAGAGATGAGATGAGATCAAGACAGAGGTACGAACTAATGACTTGTCTCTATGTCACAAAACAAAAAACCACATCGGACGCCAGGTACGAGCGGGGTTTCCGCTTCACTCTCCAGGTTTTCCATTCAGCGGTCACCTTCATTGGCCCAGTGGGTAGCGCTGTCACCTCACAGCAAGAAGGTTCTGAGTTCGAAGCTGGGCTCGGGTGCCTTTCTGTGTGCAGTTTGCGAGTTCTCTCCCCGTGTACGCGTGGGTTTTTGCCGGGCACTTCGGTTTCCTCCCACCGTCCAGAAAACATACCGCTGCATAGGTTAATTGGCTTGCAGACTAAATTGCCCGCAGTGCCCGGTAATGGACTGGCGTCCCATCGTGGGTATATCCCTGCCTTGCGCCCTGTGTCTGCCGGGATAGGCTCCGGCTCACCGCGACTCTGTACAGGATTAAGCGGTTTCTGACAATGAGATGAGATGAGGGAGGTCACCCCTATTTTAAATCGCTTCTCGGCCTTTTGGCTTAAACCAGGTGTCTGTTGTTATCGGTTTAAAACTCGTGATGGCAACAATCCCTTCTGCCTCACATGTCCCACTTCTTATTTGCGTCACTCTGCCCTCCATTTAATGGGCGTTATCTTTGTCCTTTCCCCCCTGACCCAATGTCCTGTACGTGTCCCACTGCGTACGGTAGAAGTACATTATAATGATACAAAGAAGGTTTGTTGTGGCCCGGTATATGCTGACCACGTACGCTTGCCCGTGTAAGGAACTGTACAGCAAGAGTAGACACAGAAATTCAGAGCACATAAGCGATTGTAATGCAACCCAGACCGAACCCTGCTCAAGCCCGTGCTCAAGCTCATGTGGAACCCTCATCAGGCTCATGGTATTTAGTAAGAGTCCAAGGTGTCCTTCTTTTTCACAGATGCCACAATTGACATTCTGCAATTAAGGAATCACCGCTTTTCACTCGTTGTTCATTTCCAACCACGGTTTGGCATTGGCTATGTTTACCTAGTGCATGCATAACACGTCTATATGCATGCATGATGAAAGGATACTGAGAAGACACATTCACTGCAATGTAGTTCATTCACCGCAAGCAGTGGTTCAGGCTGGAGTGACGCAATCTGTCTCTCACGCGGTTTAAACAGTTGTGATTACATTGTATGCTGATGACACATTCCACTTGAGGTCCATTTTTATGAATAGAAATGCCGATAGCGTCCCTAAAGTGTGCTGTCTCCGATCTCTATGGGCACTAGTATTGAGGATGTAGACCATTTATAATATATTTGGACACACGCAGCGAGTTGTGTAAACATTCTCCATCGAACCCAGTGTAAGAATGTTTAAACCAATGCAAAAAAACCAAGAGCAGAGATCGTGGACCTACTGCTGAGGTTCCGCTCAGAGACACTGCTTGAAAACCTCCACCCGACGCTCGCTCGGATGTGATCACCGCTCCGGAGAGCCTCATTGGTGGAACCGAGGGTCACACCGAAGAGTGGCGGAGCATGGGAATCATGCGACATCAGTGTGCAAATCCTGCCCACAGGTCGACCAGACCCCCATCCGCCACACACATTGGTGTCGCTTTGAAGTGACCATGGTCAACGTCAGAAATACCGTCCTCAGTAAAGCGATTGTGGATTTATTTTACTCCTGGCTCAGGGCTACTCAATAGAAACAAGGGTATTGATGTACGTTTTCAGAGCTCTATGTAAAAGGAATGTTTGACAAGGATATCCAAAGAGCAGTTCTTCAGGTCGATTCTCAGAGACAAGAGACTATAGAGACGAGTGGCATTAGGCAATGAATTTACTTTTTAAAGCGAATGACCGATATCTTGAATGCCTTGCCGGCTTTTGGCATGTATACCATTAGAGTGTTATTATCATTGCTTCTAGAGGAAGGCGAATATAGTAACAAGTAATAAACCGATTTTTGAAAATGCGCTCCATATTGTATAACATTAATTACAGTCAGGGTGGCGCGGTGGCCTAGTGGTTAGCGCTGACGCCTCACAGCAAGAAGGTCCCGGGTTCGAGTCTCTCGGCTCGGGTGCCTTTCTGTGTGGAGTTTGCATGCTCTCTCCGTGTCCGCGTGGGTTTTCGCCGGGTACTCCGGTTTCCTCCCACAGTCCAAAAGCATGCTCCTGGATAGGTTGATTGGCTCGCAGACTAAAATTGTCCCGCAATGCCCGGCGATGGACCGGCGTCCCGTCGTCGGGTGTATTCCTGCCTTACGCCCTATGTTTCCGGGATAGGCTCCGGCTTCACCGTGACCCTATACAGGATTAAGCGGTTTCAGATAATGAGATGAGAATTACAGTCGCCTGGTTCAGCTCACATGCGTGCATTGTGCATATCTCTGGCAGGGAATGTTTGTTGTGAAGACCTCCGCATGCCGGCGTCAGTCAAATTTTCCAAAAAAACGATTCGAGACAGGCTAGAAAAACATCTCAAACAAAGAACGGAGCATATGGTCTGGCAATGAACGCTCTTGTAATAAACAGGACTATGATCACGTATACAGTCCTGCTATTTCGAGGTATCCTGGTTCCTTGTTTTTGTTTTGATGTTATTAAACAAAGTGTTTTTATATTAGCACAGGCCGAGACGAAAAAAATACACGCACAAATAAGTAATAGTCTTGGCAGCTTATGAAGACGAGATTGGAAAAATGCAACAGCTTGGGCTGGGGGTGGCTTTGTCGAGGAGCGAGGACACGCGGGGTGCACGCCACGAGCACTGCACCTTGTGTGGCGTGTTCACGAGCATCGCCTTGACAATAGGCAAGACTGTCGTTAATGTTACACGGATGCTGTTTCTGCGTTATTTGTGATTGTCCAGTGGTGGGTGCAGTGGTCAACACACAGTGCCGAGCGCTCAGTGGTCTCATTTTACACCAGGGTACGGTTAACATCAGTATCAAATGATATCTCATCTCATTGTTAGAAAGCGCTTAGTCCTGTACGGGGTCGCGGTGATCCGGAGCCTATCCCGGCAGACACAGGGCGCAAGGCAAGGATATACCCACTATGGGACGCCAGTCCATCACCGGGCACTGCGGGCAATTTAGTCTGCAAGCCAATAAACCTATGCAGCAGCATGTTTTTTTTGACTGTGGGAGGAAACAGGGGGCGGCGCGGTGGCCCAGTGGTTAGCGCTGACGCCTCACAGCAAGAAGGTGCCGGGTTCGAATCTCTCGGCTCGGGTGCCTTTCTGTGTGGAGTTGCATGCTCTCCCCGTGTCCGCGTGGGTTTTCGCCGGGTACTCCGGTTTCCTCCCACA
>JAZEWT010000001.1:45017852-45045205 GCA_036362905.1 Mordacia mordax
CTTTTTCTATTTCTCTGGCGCACTCGCTATCTTCCTCGAGTGTGTGTTTATAAGGTATATATATTATTACTTAAAAACCAAAGCATGTTTTTTTGCTGACAACGCAAAAGTTACGAAGATAAAGACCTCCCGTGTAACTCAAACGACTGTAGTCAAGCGCCGCTAGCGAGCGTCTGTGAAGGTCGACACGGCACACGAGGAGGATGACCATCACCACGCCAGGCCTTCTTAGGCTCCCTAGCGGCAATGTTTAAACAATGAACTAGATACTCATTTGAGGCTGAGTCGACTTGGGGGGGGGGCAGAAACGGTTTAGAAAATCTCATCTCATTATCTGAAACCGCTTAATCCTATATAGGGTCACGGTGAGCCGGAGCCTATCCCGGAAACACAGGGCGTAAGGCAGGAATACACCCGACGACGGGACGCCAGTCCATCGCCGGGCATTGCGGGACAATTTTAGTCTGCGAGCCAATCAACCTATCCAGGAGCATGCTTTTGGACTGTGGGAGGAAACCGGAGTACCCGGCGAAAACCCACGCGGACACGGGGAGAGCATGCAACTCCACACAGAAAGGCACCCGAGCCGAGAGATTCGAACCCGGGACCTTCTTGCTGTGAGACGTCAGCGCTAACCACTGGGCCACCGCGCCACCCTAGGTTTAGAAAATCGCCACTAGTATTAGCTGTGAATGGGATTCGAACTCGGGTTGCCAGGTTTGTAGCCCTGCGCGATAACCACTGAGTCTCTATATATATACACAGTACATTACACTACACAGAATGATCCATGTACTCCACAGATACCCCACACTTATATTTACAGCTGTATCTATAATAAGTTGAGCTTGTACATCATTGTAAGAGAATTACATTGGCTATTGTGAACAGAGCACACGCTGCACACCTGTAGATTTAAAATATTTAATAAGTGTATTGAGCTCGAGGGCGACGCAGTGGCGCAGTGAGCATCGCAGCTGCCTCAGCAAGAAGGTCCCAGTTTCAGTTCCCGGATCGGGTGCCGGGCGGCGCGGTGGCGCAGTGGTTAGCGCTGACGCCTCACAGCAAGAAGGTCCCGGGTTCGAATCTCTCGGCTCGGGTGCCTTTCTGTGTGGAGTGTGCATGCTGTCCGCGTGGGTTTTCGCCGGGTACTCCGGTTTCCTCCCACAGTCCAAAAGCATGCTCCTGGATAGGTTGATTGGCTCGCAGACTAAAATTGTCCCGCAATGCCCGGCGATGGACCGGCGTCCCGTCGTCGGGTGTATTCCTGCCTTACGCCCTATGTTTCCGGGATAGACTCCGGCTCACCGTGACCCTATATAGGATTAAGCGGTTTCAGATAATGAGATGAGATGAGATTTATCCCTATTATTTCAATGGGGTGGCATTGCATGCACGCGCTTGTGCGTGTATTTCCCTTACAACGCCACACCTTGTTAAACCAACATCGCACGTGAGAGACGCACCGTGGGTCCGCACCGGCTGCTGCACGGGCAAACAGAAAAGAAATGCTGACAACACAACCGACCGCGTGACTGCAGAGGAGGAGGAGCGGCAAACAATTTGTGGACGGAGCGGAATCGCCAACTCAATGATAGCCCGACAAACAACAACAACCGCCGGACGCCACTCGCTGGCCGTGACGTCCCCACGGCGCCTGTGCCAGGCCTGGTGCACTTTGAAGCCATGCGAAGTGTCGAAGACCCACTGACAGGAGGTCGAGGGACAGACCCGGATACCATGGGCTGACTGACTGGGATGACTGGCCCTACACTTTATCCCTAACCGCTCACGAGTATTAGCTGCCCCATAGACCTTAACCCAAACTGGCCAACCAGTGCTAAAGACTTGCCACTGACCCTACCTTGATCTCACCACCAGCGCTTAGCCCGGGCTGCTATGAGCTGTTTTACTTCTCTTTTCATGTTCATTGGCACTTTAACATTTATGAGCTATGGGTACTTTTGGTACTCATAGCTCATAAATGTTATGGTAAAAAACCTTTTCTGACGATTGCTTCGAAAAGCTGCTCTCTCGGGACAGCCGCGTCGTTCGCTTCCTCTCTCCCCACCTCGCGTTCGTTTCGCCTCGCACGTTAGAGGCATCCTCAGGCGCCTTTTCTACCCATTAACATTCATGTTCGCTTTACAGTGCTGGGTTTTTTTTTCACTTCCACATGCACGCGTCAAGGTGGATCGAGAGATCGAACGAGGCCGAGCGGACAGCAACTAAAGAACACGATTGAAACTGCGACCACAGTGAATACGTATTTTTGAATAGCTTGTATTTATCTTGATCGTAAATGGTAAACAGGCCAGACACACGTACACGATCAGCTATGGGTGCTGCTATCGTATGAGCAGGACGTATCGTATGGTCTGAAGAGACGGCTGGAGCGTGTCACTGAAAGCAACAGGGGAGCTGTATATGCGAGGCGAGAGGCAACCTAATGGTGTGGCTTGGATAGGGATCGCGACGTTCCAAGTCGTCTACATCTGTGGATGATGGTCTCCGGTGCCGCGAACGTGTGAAGAGGAGAGGCGATACATTTTGTTTCCCGATTTAATGTTTGAGATTTGCTCTTAAGAACCGATTTTTCGGGCTAGCCGACGTTTCGCCTCTCACGTTGGAGTCATCATCGGGCTTCTGACATCACAACATAATTCATGTTATTTGTTTCCGACACGACGTTCGTTTTTTTTTCACTGAGTAATGTACAAAACGTTATAGACTGACGGTAGGTAGCCCATGGGTCCAGAAAGGCGAGTGACATCTGGCCTAAAGCGTCCTCCTTCACGTGAGATAAACCGATTGACAGACGTGGACATGGGGCTTCTAGCCGCCAGAGGGCGCTGTGACGCCGCAGGCGCGGAGAGGATTTCGGTGGCAAAGACGCGCGTGAAACGACAACACGGAGTTCGAGTTTATTATCATGTGGCGTTGGTGCACGAACTTTGCGGACTACTGCGCTGTAAGCAAAAGTCTCGCTGGACCATTAAGCAAGGCGTGCAAATGCCTCGTGTCATTTTTTATTCGTGTACAGCCCGTGTCAATCCTCCCTGCTGAGTGGCCCTCCCATGCATTATTGGCTGTGAGGTTATGTGTCCTCACGATGGACTGGCGTCCCATCGTCGGTATATCCTTGCCTTGCGCCCTGTGTCTGCCGGGATAGGCTCCGGCTTCACCGTGACCCTATATAGGATTAAGCGGTTTCAGATAATGAGATGAGATGAGGTTATGTGTCCATATTTCACCACGCTTGTTGGTTGGAGTGGGTGAAATATATTCAGCTGCACTGCCGTATTCTTCTAAAAAAAAACTCTTATTACGGTAAACGTGTTTTGCGCGCTGGTGGTCACCCATCCATGCTATCACAACACAGGCTCGAGTCTGTTTACACCTCGGATATCTCGTGACATCTGGCGCAGTCAAATTCTGTTCAATATATCTGAGTGAAAAGGCATTTTAATGTCGAGATACAAATGTGGCACAACGGAACAGATGCCACCTTGCTGCGGACCGCGGAACGCGGTGAACCTCGTGTTGACGTGTCGTTCGCTCCGCAGCTCTGTGCAGCGCTTTGTGACCCTCGGGTGAAAAGCGCTCTACAAATGCAATCATTGATGATTGCTTCGAAAAGCTGCTCTCTCGGGACAGCCGCGTCGTTCGCTTCCTCTCCTCTGCTCGGCACACATCTGCTCGACACTCCGCGACAGGAACGGGTGACCACAACTGAGTCTGCCGCGCGCAGCAAGGAGCGAGCGTGCGCGCAGAGGTCACACCGGTCAACACCACACACCGCAGGTCCCGCTATCGTCCGTTGTGGCTCGTGAATAGTACCGATGGCTTTGAGGCCACAAGCCAATGTGGACCACCCCGTACACCCGCCACTCTCAACCGGTGGTTGGGCAGGCGAGCGCCCCGCAGTGGTCCGTGGAGATCAGAACCAAAGCGTAACAGCCCCTGGCATAGGGCACACGCGTGCAAATGACGCAAACACAAAGTTGGCTCGCGGCGCCCGTGCGCGCATCGCACGCACGCTAATGAATGTCACGAATTCGGTTTAAAATTGGTGGCGGTGACACACGCGGATCAAGAATGCGGCATTATCCGGCATCTCGCGGTGGTGCTTATTCGGACAATCGACTGTCAAGACGCGTACAATGGGACACACAGGTCTCCTGGTGCGAGCCCGGCGCGGAGCGGGCGTGCGCTCTGCGGCACGACCTCGCTGTCACCGCTCCATCATCATTATCAGTACCTGCTTAATCCTGTACAGGGTCGCGGGGGGAAACCTATCCCGACAGATAGAGGGCGCAAGGCGGGCCTATACCCAGGATGTGATGCCGGTACGTCGCAGTGCACTGGGGGCAATTTCTTCAGAAGGCTAATTAACCGAGGCAGCAGCGTGTTTTTTAACGGTGGGATGAAACCAGAGTACCCGGTGAAACCCCACCCCGTGTTCTCAATACAGTGACCGTCCATTGACACTCCACGATGCTGTTGTTTGTTTTCACGGCTAGATACATGAGAATTGCTTTTCAGAAGCTGTCATTTCGGGACAGCTGTGTCGAGTGTTCTTTCGCCCCCACGACGTTTAGTCTCCCAGTGTGAGCGTTTCGTCTCCCACACCGACAAATCCCTTCAACCTTGGATGCGAAACGTCGCGAAGGAGGAGGAACACTCGACACGGATGTCCCGAAACAACAGGCGTCAAAATCAATTCAGATACCTCACTGATTTCTCATTAACATCTTCGCAAATAAAATGGGGCGCACGGTGGCCCAGTGGGTAGCGCTGTCGCCTCACAGCAAGAAGGTCCCGGGTTCGAATATCGGCTCAGGTGCCTTTCTGTGTGGAGTTTGCATGTTCTCTCCCCGTGTCCGCGTGGTTTTTCACCGGGCACTCCGATTTCCTCCCATAGTTCAAAAAAAATGCTGCTGCATAGGTTAATTGGCTTGCAGACTAAATTGCCGTCAGTGTCCGGTGATGGACTGGCGTCTCATCGTTGATGTATTCCTGCCTTGCGCCCTATGTCTGCCGGGATAGGCTCCGGCTCACCACGACCCTGTACAGGATTAAGCGGTTCTGAAAATGAGATGAGATCTTCGCAAAATTCGACGTATTGCAGCATCGTGAACACACATCAGCAACAGGAGAGCGTTAATGCATTTAAAAGTTAATGTATTATGGATTATTGGTAGATATGTAGAGGATTTGATATTAAACGTGTTTTAGTCAGTTTTCGTCCGAACTTTTAAAATGGGGTATCGATAAATGGACCACGCGACATGTCAAAGTAAAACAAAAAACAAAAATTTTATTGTCGTTGAATTGCCGTTCATACGTCGTTGTTGTTGCTGGCATGCCGTTCTCTTCACAGCTATGTCCAGAATTTTGTGACTCCCGGGTGAAAATCGCTCTAGATGTGCAACTACTACTATTATTATTACAAAGAACGTCACGGCCTGCGGCTGTGTGGGCGAGTGGGAGAGGTCGCATTCCCCCAATGGGTGGGCGTTTGCAATGCAAGTGGGTCGAACGCAACTCGAGGCCCCCAATCCAGAGTCGATCTCGCGCCGTCGGTTAGTTCACAACGTGCCGATGACAATCAACAATCGCGACCATGTACGGGAAGTTCAGCTCACAAGCTTGAGGACGTGAACTGAAACTGCAACTGGGCGATCAACTCGACTCGTCGTGCCCACCCCCCCGCGAAGTGAACTGAATTTATTTGAATCTGAGGTGCGTTTGTCACAGCTCAATGTCTCATCTCTCATCTCATTGTCTGAAACCGCTGGGTCCTATACAGGGTCACGGTGAAGCCGGAGCCTATCCCGGCAGACACAGGGCGCAAGGCAAGGATATACCGACGATGGGACGCCAGTCCATCGCCGGGCATTGCGGGGCAATTTAGCCTGCGAGCCAATTAACCTATGTAGCAGCATGCTTTTTGGACTGTGGGAGGAAACCGGAGTGCCCGGCGAAAACCCACGCGGACACGGGGAGAGCATGCAAACTCCACACAGAAAGGCACCCGAGCCGAGAGATTCGAACCCGGGACCTTCTTGCTGTGAGGCTACAGCACTAACCACTGGGCCACCGCGCCGCCCACAGCTCGATGTGTGATGATAAATCGCTGTCCACAGCTGCTCTTTCGGGATAGCCGTGCCGAGCCTTCTCTCCTTCGCAATGTTTTGTCTCCCACGTTGAAGGCGTCATTGTGTGAATGCCTGATAATGCCTCTGGCGTGGGAGACGGGACGTCGTTAAAGTAGGGAGGAGGAACATTCTACACAGCTATCCAGAAAGAATAGCTATTGGTGACAATTTTCAAAATTGAGTCTGCTTTATGGGAATATAATAATAATATGATGTCAGTCGGGGTCCTTTACAGAAATACTTGGAATGTCCATCACTAAAAGATGTTTGACAATAGAGGTAAAGGGTTTATGGTCCACAGACTGCTGCCACGCCGAGATCTCACCTTGACGTTGAGGAAATTACACCGTGTATGCGTCATACATATATTTGTGCCTATTGAAGAAACAAAACGAGAACATGAAAAATCCCCAGTGTCTGAAATCTCAACCCTGGTGACCGAGAACACATACATACAGCCTCGAGTGGAATGCAATGAATTAAATAAGAAATAAGTGTCCCAGACCAAATAAATAATGTGCTTAGTAAATTCCAGCCATTCTCAATGCACTAACGGATGAAGGCTACGTCTGGCCGGTTTTGCCATACTTCACTCCGCTAATCAGTGTGCGTAGGTGAGTGGGGAGGACATCGCCGATTCCGACATCACGTGCCACTGATGTTAACCGTAATTGGGGATCGATCTCCAATTGCCAAGTTTATAGCCCAGCGCGCTAATCGCTATACTACCGTGCCACGCACTTTGCGTCGGATACATTTGCGTTGTTTCATTGGTCGAAAAGCCGCAGTTATTTTGAACAGAACGAAAAGGCCAAATTGGAACGCTCCCCGCCCCCCCCCCCTGCCCCGTGATCATGGCTGTGTGCCACGTGTTTTGTGCGACGTCAATCAATCTGGAGTCGGACGCTGCCGGCTTCACGCGGAGTAATTGGCCAAACGGTGAAATGTCTCGCAGCGTGCGATCCGCTTGTCAACCATGTGTGTGTGTGTGTGTGTTTTTTTCACCCGTCAACTCGCAGAGGCGGCAAATAGCCGCCTGGAACGACGCGAACATACACATTGTAATATCCTGTGCCACCGCTGGAAGTCAATGAATGTATCATTACCAGTTTAAGAGGGCAGTAGCGGTCATTTGGCACAAACACATACACTGAACACGAAGCGTGGCTGTTTTTGCGCAGATCCTTCTATCATTAGCGTTTCATTGCCACAGGGCGCTATTTAACATCTGGTAGGTGGAGGAATTTAGTCCTGAGTACAGTACTTAGAAATCCCTGGCACAAGCTGTGTGTCGACTCGTTTTCTATTCTGTACAAACACTTTCAGAGAATTACTCTCCATAGCTGTTATTTCGGAATGGCCAAGTCGAGTGTTCCTTCTCTCCTCTTCGCGACGTTTCGCCTCCCGCGACGGAGGCATCGTCAGGCGTTTCTGCATTGTTCAGGTTTTGTTTTTTTGTTTAAACACATGTTATTTACGGCGATGGACTGGCGTCCCGTCGTCGGGTGTATTCCTGCCTTACGCCCTGTGTTTCCGGGATAGGCTCCGGCTCACCGTGACCCTATATAGGATTAAGCGGTTTCAGATCATGAGATGAGATGAGACATGTTATTTATAAATGATACGCCTGCGTGTTAAACTCACGCGGTTTTGAGAACCTAGGCAAGTTAGAGGCATCGTTTTGACCCAAGAAACGCGTGCGTGCTTGGGCTGGGACACGTTGCTCGAATGGATGGTGGTCGGTGGTGAAGACTATGGACGGAGCATGAGCCGAGGGAGAGACTTCGCCCGAGAGGATGTCCACCTTGGAGAAGAAGGAATGGCATCGTGTGCAGGTTCAAGGTGAATCGCGCTGCGCTACGGACGAAGTTCGATTCCCGCTCACGGCCACCGCCAGTGACGATTTTGTGAATCAGTCCTGGGCCTCTCGTTGGTCGACTCAACCTGAAATAAGTACCTCGTGTGGTGTGTAAACATTGCCACTAAAGAGAAAAAGGTGGTCGGGCGTAATGTTGGCCACCCACCCCCTCATTTGCCGTATTGTCCTTTATAGGTGCTCGCAAACAGCACTTGACTCTACAGTCGGGGTTGAGGATCTGCGGGAAATCTCCATCTTTTCTACATGGCAATGGCTTCGGGAGGCTTTCATCCAGCAATGCGGATTGATTGTAGCTCGTGATGATGAATGTTGAATAAAGAGTTATGAATATCCATTGCTGAACTTTAAAAGTATGGTTAAATCAATTGAAAGTGAGCAAACCATTTCACGATGAATAGTATAATTCCATCACACGCTAAAACCACATATCTCAATGGGACAAGGAATCTGATGAATGTTCTAGGGCCCTGTTTCAGCACGGACTTGACAATGTAGCACATATGCATCAGTCACATTTACTCGCATACACGTTAAAAATAAATCGAGTCATCAATAACACTGCCTTAAAATTATATACGCGACGTTTGCAGCATTCACACATAATTTTTACATGCTATCAAAAAGGATCTAACACGTCACCTATTTTCTATTAAAGCTTTAAGGAAAAGCTACTGACGGATTTGTTGCATGCTATAATGTTAAATGGGCGGCGCGGTGGCCCAGTGGTTAGCGCTGTCGCCTCACAGCAAGAAGGTCCCGGGTTCGAATCTCTCGGCTCGGGTGCCTTTCTGTGCGGAGTTTGCATGCTCTCCCCGTGTCCGCGTGGGTTTTCGCCGGGCACTCCGGTTTCCTCCCACAGTCCAAAAAGCATGCTGCTACATAGGTTGATTGGCTCGCAGGCTAAATTGCCCCGCAATGCCCGGCGATGGACTGGCGTCCCATCGTCGGTATATCCTTGCCTTGCGCCCTGTGTCTGCCGGGATAGGCTCTGGCTTCACCGTGACCCTGTATAGGACTAAGCGATTTCAGACAATGAGATGAGATGAGATAATGTTAAATAAGAGACCTCTTTCTATGCGGAATAACGTAAAGCCAGATGGTGGATAACTTGTACGAGCGGTCCTTAGAGGATCGGTGTCGACTTCTGTGAGATCTGGCAGGAAGGGAGAGATGGCATCAACAGCACTGACTATCCTGATCTCTAAAAAAATATCACCATTCCATATATTGCGGTGGTAGTTTTGTATAAAAACGATAAAATGTCACAAATAATATTGCTCTGGCCAAATATCCCCGGATAGACCCCATAAAACACGGTCCTAAAATGGAGAATATTTTGAATAATAAAAGTGCCACTATTATCGCGTCAGTCTTCACACGCATGTCTCAATGCTTCACAGTGTGAAGTGAGTGGACTGCTCGACTTTGTTGCGTAGATAAATGAACTTTAATTTCATCCCATCCGTATATAATTGCAGTATACAGAGGAAGGAAATTACGTTTCTCATGGTCCCCGGTGCAAAAAAAATACAAGGCTGAATACACATTCAGCAGGGCAGGGCAAAAGACGCATGACGACGTAGACTCCATATAGCATCTATATCTCATCTCATTGTCAGAAAGCGCTTAGTCCTGTACAGGGTCGCGGGGAGCCGGAGCCTATCCCGGCAGACACAGGGCGCAAGGCAGGGATATACCCACGATGGGACGCCAGTCCATCACCCGGCACTAGGGGCAATTTAGTCTCATCTCATCTCATTATCTGAAACCGCTTAGTCCTGTACAGGGTCGCAGGGAGCCGGAGCCTATCCCGGCAGACACAGGGCGCAAGGCAGGGATATACCCACGATGGGACGCCAGTCCATCACCCGGCACTAGGGGCAATTTAGTCTGCAAGCCAATTACCCTATGCAGCAGCATGCTTTTTGGACGGTGGGAGGAAACCGGAGTGCCCGGCGAAAACCCACGCGGACACGGGGAGAGAACATGTAAACTCCCACACAGAAAGGCACCCGAGCTGAGATTCGAACCCGGGACTTCTTGCCGTGAGGCAACAGCGCTACCCACTGGGCTACCGTACCGCCCAGCATCTATATGCGCTGTTCCATAATAGGCTGTGCACTTTACTGATGAGATCCATAAAATCGAAACCTGTCAGTGTGTAGCGCTTAAATAAACACTTTTGCAAATCATTACACCGAAAGGCTCATAGGTTGATGAACACAATGTAACGTTATCCGACTTTTTTTTTACTTGGAGAACAAACTCCATTCTGTTTGATTATCTGGATGGTTGGCAAGAGCCCCATTGTAAGGACTAAATTTTGGTCCTCCTGCTCAGTTTAACCATAATCTTTGTGGCTCGGCGCTTGCAGGGCCCTTTCTGGCCCAGTGGCTGCCCCGAGCGCTAATGCACCGCCCACACCGTTGACAGCCATGCCACCACCGATTAATAACGTTGCGCAGTTCGCCTTAACACGTGCACCGTGACACAAAGGACCCACCTCTCACCGCCACGTTCAGTGGTGGGGCAAAGCATAAGCAAAACAAGCAAAAGTTTAGGGCCCCAAGTAGCAGAGGGGAAAGCACCAGATTTATTGAAAATTATGGGCACGAAATTTCAGCTAGAACGCAGATATTTATATTTTTTGAAGTCATGATTTTATGACACGTTATATAGTGTTCGTTATAATTACTGTAGTTTAGCTATTACTTTAATAACATCACACGTTTGTGATATTCTCGCGTGTTGATACAATGATTTTAGTCAAACACAATGTTCCAGTCCGGAACATTTTATTCCGTAGCTATATTTTTTTAGATTCGACATCGATCTCGCCCATAACACAGGACCATCATCGATAGGTGCACCTTTTACTCTGGTGGTAGTGCCTTGCGCAAACAATAACTACTCCAAGCCAGCCTCGCGGCTTTCCGTGAGACATCAAGCAAAAAATAATAATCCCTGCCGTGGGCCCCCGGTGGGCTATGTCTACCACCACTGCCCACGCTCCATCATCTAATAAATACACGTTCCTGCCTCGAGCTCCACGTGAGGCACCCACCCCTCCACCCTGTCTCTCCACCCAGAGCCGTGAGGAATGCGAAAACAAACGCGGGGTACATACCAGGCTCCCAGCGACAGCCTCCTCGAAATGCTATGCCTACAAAAACAAAGATCCCCCGTATAGCCTACACAAGCCATTGGAGTGATGGGCAATGTACTCGCCGCTCCGCCCGCCCCCGGTTCGCGGCCGCCTTTGTCTTTCCAGTGATGATGTCGATACACAGCAGCCGGGTACTTATTTGAAGATTGAGTCGATCTCGGGGAGATCCTGGGACGCGTTCAGGTTTTCGCCGCGGACGTTCGCCTTGAGCGAGAATCCAACTCAGGTGGCCCCGTTAATAGGGCAAGGCACGAGCCGCTGCCCTACCGCCCCCCTCGTGTAAGGGGGATGATTACACACACACAGTAGCTTCCTCAGCTGCATTCACTCGCCTGTTTCACAGTGTTTGGCGATGCCAATGTTTGTGCGTTCTTCTGTTATACTTGTTCTCATCTCATCTTATTGTCAGAAACCGCTTCGTCCTGTACAGGGTCGCAGTGAGCCGGAGCCTATCCCGGCAGACACAGGGCGCAAGGCAGGGATATACCCACGACGAGACGCCAGTCCATCACCGGGCACTGAAGGCAATTTAGTCTGCGAGCCAATTAACCTACGTGGCAGCATGTTTTTTGGACTGTGGGAGGAAATCAGAGTGCCCGGCGAAAACCCACGCGGACACGGGGAGAACATGCAAACTCCACACAGAAAGGCACCTGAGCCGAGATTCGAACCCGGGACCTTCTTGCTGGGCCACCGTGCCGCCCAGGGTACTTATTTGTTACATTTTAAATATCTGCACTGTAGGGCTGGTACCTTGTTGTTTTTGCGTTGGAGCTGCGGTCTCGTGGTTGAGGGGAGGGGGGTGTAGATGATAGATGTTTATTATTATTACACCAGAAAGTACACAGTGAGTTTGCAAGCTCTGGATACGGGATTCCTGCGACAACGCAAATGCCAAAACCGACCAACGTGTAACAACCCATAAAACCAAAGAGCAAATAAATTCACGGCAACAATATGCGCGTGAATGAAACTCCAGCCATAACCATAAAAGTAAACCGTAACATTTAAGATTGCACAATGACGCAAACTCATAACACCAACTTGTACAAAGATGAAGCACCAACAATACCCATGGAGTAAACCGTAGCCACTCAAGATCGCACGGCACAACAAATTAGTTATCGTCAAAGAGCGCCAGTACAACGGAGCGTATGCAATCCTTAAAAATGACGACTCAATTGACGCTCACAGCTGGTTCGAAATTGTGATAGGGAATCTCAGGTGGCTCAAGGATGGTAGTGACCGTAGAGAGTGCGTGGAGAGAGCCCAGGCAATCGTGTACCGTGTGGGCTATATCTCAGGCACGTTGCATAACCCCGCACGTCGGCTGTGGTGAATAATGCATACGCTCGTCGTAGCGGCTATAGCCGCTGCGAGTGCAATGACCGGGTACAGTTTTAGACGCCACGTTCAGCTCAAATGTGGCAGCGTTTTGCTTACGCGCAATTGTTTCTACCATTATCACAATCGTTTTATCGGCCATGATCGGTCCACTGCTGGGTGAGGGCAATTTGACATGTAATATCTGCGAGTGGCAAAAAAAAAGGTATGTGTTGTATGTACAATTGACTGACCATTTAAAATTGATTTTTGTTTGTAGGTGGGGCAGGGTGTGGAGTATAAACAAATGTAAAAGAAAAAGCGATGGAATTTTGGTCTCAGCCCAGCCATAAATGATTTTTCACTTACAGCAATTTGGCTCATGTCCGGTGGTGGGAATTTTAAACGACTCAATATAGTGATTTGAATATTAAGCAACCGTAATATCTCTTTGCGAAAGTTTGTGGCAAAGTTTGGTCCTGATTTCTACTTACTTGAACGGATCTCAGAAGCATTTCTATGAAGTCTCATTCCACAGCCCTTGTTCCAACAGGGCGATGCACTGCTGACTGCAAGAGTTCCAACTGAGCACTTTGTCTCTTGACATTGGTTCAGCCAGAATTGGAAATCGGATGAAACTAAATCTCATGTCATTGTCAGAAACCGCTTTGTCCTGAACAGCGTCGCGGTGACCCGGAGCCCATCCCGGCAAACACAGGGCGCAAGGCAGGGATATACCCACGATGGGGCGCCAGTCCATCACCAGGCACTGAGGGCAATTTAGTCCGCAAGCCAATTAGATAATAAAATATAAATTTAAAAGTACATAGAATGTTAAACATATGTTAAATATGACTCAATAATTCAATACCCCACAGTATATTGGCAAAGGGCAGTGAACCATTAATATTATATACATGCATAGTAGGTATATACATAGTATTATTTCATATTCATGATTTACTACCTTCGAATAGGTTAATTGGCTTACAGACTAAATTGCCCGCAGTGCCCGGTGATGGACTGGCGTCCCATTGGGGGTATATCTCTGCCTTGCGCCCTGTGTCTGCCGGGATAGGCTTGGGCTCACCGCGACCCTGTACAGGACAAAGCGGTTTCTGACAATGCGATGAGATGAGTATGTATTTACTAGAATTTAAAACAGTTGCAATGACAGTAAAAAGGTAAAATGTATAACCATATACAATACTCAAAAAGCATTATTTATGTGCGTGGCTGTGCGGTTGTGAGAACAACTTCACTTCAATAATTCACTGGGTATTGTAAACGAACTTTAATCAGTAACGTATCGTTGTACCTGAACGTAACATTTTTCGAAACGTTCTGTTGGTCGCTGGCCATGAGTATCCATACGATAGCTGCTCTACGAATTCTGAATATTGTGTTCTGTTGAACAACACACGCGCGCAAAGCAGAAATTGAGGTTGCAGTGTAAATCTGACACGCTGGCACATTACAACATTGACTCATTTGAGGCATTTAGTCACTGTGTGCATGCCAATCAAGCTGTCTACATCATAAGCGATTTATATTTGTGTTTTTTTCTGCAAAGGTCCTTCTAGACCCGCCAGCGCCACCTCGTGGTCCGTGGAGACCAGACCCAAGCAGGTCAAAGGGCGTTGAGGTGCAAATGGCTGAGAAACGCTGCGACAGAGCACCCCATGAATGTAAATGAATAAAGTATCATTTGAAAGTTGTTGATGTACAGTGTTTGCTGGGGAGGACAAAATTACAAATAGCTTCACCTTTGACCGAATAATTTGACTTATCAACTGCAGCGCTGACATTTAGCACTACCATTTAAAATAGTTCGTCGCGTAAGGTACACCATTTTCAAAATCGTACCACAGATGGACGTGTATTCATATATTTACAAAGCCACGGTTGCTACATCATATATGGCTCTGATGGCATGTTGTGTGTTTAGATTTTTGTTGGCAAAAATCGTGACTCGCAAAAATCCATAAGAGGATAGCACTGGTAATCTGCATTGGTGTCCTGTTACAGACATACATGCTGTCCTGCTAATTTTATGCACATACTTCCCTGCACCTGAACCGCTGTGGAAACCACCAACAACCACCCCAATCTTCATGTCGCCTGATTACAGGCACGTGCCACCACACAACGACGGCAGGGATAATTCTCATTCATATTTTCCCGCAGATTATAACTTTATTCATATTCCGCAAAATGCTAATTAATCCAAAACGGCGCCGAGTTCCGTCTGTCAGTGAGACACGCGGTTGTTTATTGTTGATTAATTACTCATTTGGATCAATTAAGAGAAGCGCTCAGGGGTTTGAATGGAATGTGCTATCCATACGCGGTGTGATCTTTAACCCTAAATAACCACACAGCTAATTGTACGAACCACAACCAACCAGCCACTCTTAATACCCTTAACTCACATCAACTTACCACGCACTAATACCATTCTCATCATCTCATTGTCTGAAACCGCTTAGTCCTTTACAGGGTCACGGTGAAGCCGGAGTATATCCCGGCAGACACAGGGCGCAAGGCAAGGATATACCGGCGATGGGACGCCAGTCCATCGCCGGGCACTGCGGGGCAATTTAGCCTGCGAGCCAATCAACCTATGTAGCAGCATGCTTTTTGGACTGTGGGAGGAAACCGGAGTGCCCGGCGAAAACCCACGCGGACACGGGGAGAGCATGCAAACTCCACACAGAAAGGCACCCGAGCCGAGAGATTCGAACCCGAGACCTTCTTGCTGTGAGGCGACAGCGCTAACCACTGGGCCACCGTGCCGCCCCTAATACCATTCATATAATAATAATTGCATTTATAGAGCACTTTTCACCCGAGGGTCACAAAGCGCTTCACAGAGCTGCGGAGAGAACGGCACGTCAACAACAACGCACCAGAATGGAAAATCAGCAGCAATAACATTTTTGGGGGGATTTTTAAAAACATATACACATACACATCGTTGGAGAACAACAAGTAACAACAATAATCAACGAAGTGTTGGGCCATCCACTTTTACCAATTCTACCCAAACATTAGCCATCAACCCTAAGCTTAGCCAACGAGATAACCAGCCACTAAGTCCCCCCCGAACGCACTGTCGGGCGTCATTCGCTCTTTCGTTTCGCGGTTACAGCGCCACCTGCCGGCCACGGTCCTGTGTGCAGGGTCGGCGATGGGTGTGCGTTGGAGGAGGAGGATGGAGGAGGGAGGAGGAGGAGGGGTGGATGGAGATGGCTGCAGAGAGAGCCAGAGGAAAAGGGGGCGGACCTGCGCGCACACACACACGCACGCACACACACGCGCCACTGTCCTCCATCCCTCCCTCCCTCCTCCACCCAGCACCATCCGCTCCACCCGTGCGCGCCCGCATTCTCCGTCTGCCTCGGCTCCGCTCGCCCGGCCGAGTGTGTTGGCAGGGCGCGTGAGTGATTGGAGGTAGCGAGGATAACCACAACCACCACCACCCCCCCCACCTACCACCACCAACACCACCCGTGCGCTCCCCATCGGCGGCCACATAGGAGCGGCGCGTATTTAATAAAAGGTGGCGGGGGGGGGCTCACGGAGGTCTCGGCTGAGCGGGGAATTAAGCGGCGAAGCTTGTGGAGGCAGCGCCGTGTGGCCAGGCGCTGGAGCTGCCTTGTTTATCTCTACTGTACCAGCGCTGCACTGCAATCGCTGCTTGGATTGTTTAATACTTCTCGGAATCCCAGACCTTTGTGTGTAATTTTTTTTTGTTGAAAGGACTGCGCTAGAGGCGCGATAATAACAGCGGCGACACAAGCGCGGAGGATATTAACAGCAAGAATTAAGCTAAAAGTTACGAGCCGTGAGGACTAGGGGGAGGGAATTCTCCCATCGCCTCCTCCTCCCCGTCCTTGGGGCCAGGAGCGACCGTGCTGCCACCGTGCATCCTTCCCCGTGTCTCCCCTCGTCCCCGTCTCCTCGCGTCCACCCGTCGCCCCGTGGCCCCCTGCCCCCCCCCTTCCCTCCCTCTCTCACCCCGACCCCCACCGCCGCCGCCTGTCCATCCCGTCTCGTCTCGCCGTCCCATGGACAGCGCGTCCATCATCACCCAAGTGAGCAAGGACGAGCAGCCGCACGGAACTCCGCTGCAAGACAAAGGTAACAACAACAACCCCCCCCCTCCGCGACTGCTACCACCAAAGACAAAGATCCCTCCCCCGTATAACCTGACCACACCGTCGGGTCAGGTGCCATTAGCGAGCACCTCTGAAGGGCGACACGGCACGGACCACCGCGCCCGACCGCCGTGCTCTCGCCAGTGGCAATGTTTACACATTGGACTGGGCACTCATTTGAGGCCGAGGCGACCTAAGGGGGAGACGGCAGGACAAAACGTCAGAAAATGCTTACTGGCGTGAGTGGGATTCGAACTCGGTTTGCCAGGTTTGTAGGCAAGCGCGCAAACAGCTGTGGCCACCTCTCATACAAACGATGACGCTGTTGGCTCTAATACAGGGCAGTTGACCGAAACGTCAGTCTACTAAATAATGCTTCCCCTCAATGTTAGTGATACACGTGGCGAGTGCTAAGTTGTGCCAAAGGAGTTTCCTCATTTTAACTTTTTGAAATCGAATTTTCAACGTCAGCCACCATCAATCCACAGCTGGATGAATCACTTGCCCGCAGGCCGTCAGCCTCTCTAGCGAATCCTGCCTTGCACCACACCGCCAAGCATCCGCCATGGCAATCTCACACGTGTCTATTTTTTTTAACGTAATCTGCGTTCATCACATTCAACAGCCATTCTCAATCGACAGCTGGATGAATGCCCTTCCTTCGCCAGCAGGCTATTTCCATCCCTCACGACCTTGCCACCGTGATCAAACGATACTTGCATCGCGCCGTATACACGGCCAAGCCACGAATACGGCAGTGGCGCGACAAGAGGGGAAGAGAGAAAAAAAACCGAGCCACATTAGTGACAGCCATCAAGTTGCATCGCACCTGTCAAACGCGGTCGCGTCGTGTGTCACGTTTGCGCCGCGCGCGACAGCTGCAGTTGTGAGCGCGGCGCTCGCTCGTTGTTGCTCCCACATTGCTCCCACGTTGCTCCCCACCACTGCGGCGGTGCTGGGAAATTGTGCCCCGTGTGTCGCGGAAGGCTGCCCCCCCACCGTCGTCCGGATTCGCTGCCCCTGTTTGACCCCGCGCACCGTTCGCACTCCGCGTCTCGTGCTCTGCAATGACGGGTGGAGAGCCCGTCGATGGACCTTTGCGCGATTTGTGTTCCATTCGTTCGCGGTGCAGTGGGCGTCGGGGTGTTTTTTTTTGTTAAATAATCATGACCATAATAATTACACCACACCGGGGACTCTTAGAATGGCATCTCAACGTGGGTAGTGATTTTTCGTCCCTTAGCGCCGCAAACTCGTCTCGTCGTAATCACCAACAGCCCACAGGATCAATCCCCTCTTGTACGTAAGCCCTCCCTTTCCGACGCTCGATCTCACGGTCCTGTGGCGCAATAATCAATCTACCCTAGCCGATGTCATCACTCCATCTCCGCTGGCGGATGCCCCCCTTCTGCCCCCCCCCACCTCGTTAGTAATAACTTGGCAGTCGGCGATAATAACAACAAGAACTGAGCTATTACGCGGCGAGGCGTCGCGCCTGGCCGCGTATCAGAACCAGAACGGAAATCCCGTGCGTGATGCACCTGGGTGACGTTGCCTACAATGCCCGCGCACACAGCGACTTGCTAAACGGGGTGAGCCACGAGGAGGAGGAGGAGGATCACGGGGTACGCGCGCTGGAGGCTCGGTGTGAATGAGCCTTTGTACTTTTGGAGTAGCGTCTAAATCTCAAGTTCAGATATCAGTCGAGCGTTTTAACTGGAAACGTCACATCTCAGCAATAGAGAAGCGAGAGATAGAAGCCAGTATAATACGACTGCAGTATCGTCTGTCATAATAGTCGTAAATAGTGCATACAGATGCCACTAATGGATGTGATTAAATGGGCACTTAGTTATAGGGAACCCTGCACATGTTTTGTTTATACTCTATCCTTGTACGGATGTGGGTTTTCACGGCTCTATGCATGACGGTTGCTTTCCTGAGCTGCTCTTTTGGGATAGCCGTGTCGAGCACACCGCTTCTTCGCGGCGTTTCTACTCCCATGTTGCTACCGCCGAGGATGCCTCCAACGCGGGGGTCGAAACGTCGCGAATGAGACAGGGGGAGTGAGTACTCGGTGACGCGGCCATCTCGTATGAACAGCTTCGTAACACAATCACCATACGCCATCAGTATCATTATTTATCCACTGCTGGATGAAGGCTCCACCGCGTGTCGTCGGACCGTACGGTGGCACAGTCCACGGGCGCCGACCTCCGCGTCGCTCCATCTCTGCGGTGGTCGTCCTGGGGCGCTCCCCACTTAACCCACGCGGCAGTCAATCCGTCTCCCGGTTGCCATCGGCCATCATGCCATCCGGCGATGGTGACGAAACGTACACCGTCCGTTGTCCGCGTGCGGCTGTTACAACACGTGCTCACACGTTGACAAGCGGTGTCTGCATCATCACCGGCAACCGCGATCTCTCCACCGCTGTGCGAACGGTGTTCTTTCTGAAAACGATCCTTGTGCATTTGATTCCAACCGCCGTGCAGGAGGCTGCGTGCGCAGCGCGTGCAGAGACCCGGCGTGGTGCTGCGCTGCACGCTCGTCCGACTGCGACGGGACGCATCGTAGGAGTGCAGCGGATGCACGCCGCACGGTTGCCCGCGCTGCAATCCATTCACGTTGTCAATTATTGAAGCGTTTTCAGAGCCAAGGGCTGAGGTTGGGCAGCTTGAGCTTATGCTGCGAGCGACCTCCCTGATGGGCGGACATCTCCAACGCTGCGGCCCCATCCGCGACTGTGCAGCGAGCCCGCGCCGGCACGGTGGCGGGCTTTGTCCCCGACGGTGACATCATCTCGTAACGTTTTACCCAACTCAGCGCTTTTCGTGCGCCCGGCACTCACGCGTACAATGCCTCCCCGAAGCGCTCCGTATATGCCGGGGGCCCGTGCCGAGACGGCACCCGGGCCCCCGGCAAGTGATGTCGTTACGACACGGCGAGCGCATTCGCTCACCGGGCCCCGGCGAGACCCGAGTTCGATTCCGGATCGCGGCCAACAGTAATAATAATAATAATTGCATTTTTAGAGCGATTTTCACCCGAGGGTCACAAAGCGCTGCACAGAGCTGTGGAGAGAATGGCACGTCAGCAACAACGACATAAGAACGGAAAATTTGCAGCAATAACGTTTTTTGAGTTTTTTTTTTACAAACCCGATTTGTGGAGAAAACAGCATTTCAACAGTCCTGGCGGTTACCTGAGCAGATGCTGGGCTTAATGAATCTCGGTTCACTCGACCTCGAATACGTACCTGGGGAAACACATGCGGCCAAGCATGCCACTCCACCTGCATCTCTCATGCCGTGCCAGCGTGAACAGTTGCTCGCTAACGGCGCTGGCCCCGATAGGCCTGTCGGTAACATAACGCGTAACGTGAACAGCAAGCCGCCAGTTTCATAAAGCGATACACAAAAAAACACACGGCCGCCTGCCATGCATGTCAGTGGTGACCGCTTGATCCTTGTCCCCGCTGTTGCTGTCAGTGCGCAGCTAATCCTGGGCTCCGAGTCGCAGATTTATGAGGCTCTCATGCATCTCGCAAATATGTGTCGGCATCATCGGGATCACCACCTTGCACCCGTGTCCCTCCACAGCCTAATTGCGTAGAACCACGTGCATGAGCCCATTCTCGGGCTTGCCCGGATAAAATTACCCACGTGCTCTATTGCTCGGAAAGGGTTGGGTTATAGCGCGCCTCCAAGAACGGCAGAAACACTTAAGTCGAATTTATCTTGTGCGAGATGAATAGTAGGGTAATCACCTGCGTGTGTTCTGGTCTATGACACGAGTTTAAGGCTTCGTTATTGAGAAAACAATCCTTATTGGTCACGGCCAGGTTTTTTTTAGTCGTGGTGCACTAGTGAGGTGGTGAGTAGTGTCACAGCATGCCATATCAACACACTTCGTCGAACATTTTGGCCGCTTATATTTTTTTTTTCTAATTAAGTGCCTCTTTATTGAAGGGAAAGTTTTCCTCCAGACTCCGCGACTCACTTGTCAAGTAAAACGTGTGTGACAAGATTTGTGTAACTTTATTGACACGCAGCACAACTTTTGGACGCGTATTTCTTTCCAGAGCTTATTATATAACCCAGGGAGTATGGTGAAATGCATTTTGAAACGGGGCATGCACCACGCAGCATGATATTGGATATGGGACAGATTATCAGCCCCACGTCCAAAATTATTGGGTCAAATGCCATGAATCTATCATCTTGAACTTTGCTCACATTAACTACATTATGCATACTCTCCACTGCCTTCTCATTCTTAAAAATTAGTGGGGCGGATTACATGCTTTTAGAATTTAGAGTCTAACATCTTTGTTGATCACAGATTTCGTTAGGTCTAGGGCATGTTGTACACGATCTCTTATTGTTTGATGGACATCGTCTATTTTTAAGTGTTCAGCTTAGAACGACTAAGAGTGTCACATCGGTATCACTTGTGCCTCGCAAGAGACAGAGCCTTGGTTTGTCTCGTGACTAGGGCACCTTAATGTCTGGCGTTTGCATATTATCTCCCCGTTCTGCATGGATTTCCTCTTGGTTCTCCTGTTTCCTTCCCATAGCTATACAACAGAGAATGTAATTGGTATTGGCAGAACTTCCCAATAACCAATTGAGATCACACAGAACCAGATTTCCCTGTACAACAAGTTCATGACAGGCTCCTCCTGTCAGAAGAATGTTAAGACTCACTGAGGCTCTCCTGGGTAAGCAAGCGCACTTAATAATCTATTCAAATGGTGGGCTGTAATTTTAATGGCCCAGAATTTAAACTCTGTTTTTTTAAGATGTTTGTCTCTTTGTAATGTGCGTAACTATGTTTGTGACAAATTGCGACTTTTATAGCCTAGAATATGATTGGAATTTACATGACTCACTGAATCCGTACGCATTGTTTTAATGTAATGAATTGCGAAGTAATATTTAAAATGTCGAATTCTATAGGTTCTCAAAACAGTTTCTGTTCAGTGTCTTCAGATTTATTTATGATGAAAACGTGCATGGAGTGACACGTGTTTGTTGGGTGTAATCCTACTGTTCAGGATTAGACAACACATTTACACGTGGTCGCAAAAGTATTTTCATTAAAAGTTTTTAATAGGTCTGGCATCATCTCACACCTTTATTGTGTGGTACCTACTTATATTAACATTACCAAACATCGCAATACACTTATTCAGCTTCACCAGTTATTAAAGCAGCTATCTATTATCTGCTTATATAAACCATTCGCTAACTTTAACCGAATAAAAATCTGACTGATTAGCTAACACAAGGTGATGGACCGCTTACTGATACAGCTTTGACAGTGCCCTTGTCTTACAGCGCGATTCCCATCGCACAACTGCGGTACAATTGGAGGAAACGACAATTTGTTTCTTTAATGTTAATGCGCACGGTCGCTGATACTGGCGGCCGGGGGGGGGCTGTTTTCGACAAACCCCTTCAAAGCCCCCCGGCCCTTGTAAAGTCACTAAACTTGGTGGTGCCCCTGTGAGAGCGCGTGGTGTCACGAGTTTGTCATTAGTGCGGTGCTTAGCGGCTGGGTGTAACTTCACTGCGCTTAGCGCTGTCTCCTGTGCCGGACTAATAGCCGCCAGAGTGAGCTCATTTAAATACAGGCGTTCAATTACTGGAGCCCACCTGCCGAGGCGGCCACTGACCTGGCAAGGCATCGTCGACCGAGGCGGCCGGACAGTTTGTACATATCTCCGGTTTATTATAGGCAACGGTAAAGCACCCCGGGCCTCAGTAGAAACCTCTCCCCCCCCCCGCCCGCCCGCCCCATCCATGAGCGCCTCACCCCTGGCCATCACTCGTAGCTTCTCATAATCCTTGGGGTGGTTTTGTTTTTGGCAGAGCGGGGCAGTGGGGAGGCCGCAGCAGGGGAGACGTGCTCACAAATATGAAGCTTGGATTTTTTTTGATGTGGCTGTTTGTAAATATGAGGAGCTCTTGTGGGTGGAGATGGTGAACGCTTTACATTTGTTGAGCGTGGAGATGGTGCAACCTTGAAGTTGCTTGCTCACAACACTGCTGGCAGAGAAGGCCTCCTCCTAACGTAGCTTCAGACTATGTTTAGTCGACTCCGCCATGCTGGCCAGATGTATTAGAAACGGAGTGCATGCATGGGAAGATGGAGAGAAGTTGGAGGTTAGAAGTTGGTGAAGTTATGCTTTAATGTTTATCTGCTCAGTAGAATGATGAGGCCTACAAGTATCTTGAGAATCGCTGAAAACTGATTTTTTTGAGAACTAAACATCAGAGCAGAATATGGTTTTTATTTTTCACCATAAACAGCCATGAACTATCACTAAATAAAGGCCTCCGTGAGCATTTTCGATCTCTTGACGATTCTGCGGCAATCCATCTAGCTCCTGTGCTTGAGCTCATCCCATCGCTCAGCCTCTTCCTATGGCTGCCACTGGGCAGCTATAAAAAAGTCTGCATTATCATCCACAATTTCCACAAGAACCCTGCCACGCAAACGTCAGGTGGTATTTACTTTGGCTAGGCTTGCGGCACAGGTGCAAGTGGTTCATCCTAGCAGGCTGTGGTGATGTTGTTTTTGTTGTTATCTTGTAACTGCTTTTACCGTTTCTGGCATTTTCTTGTCAGGGCGCCCAAGCCTACATAGCCCTGACTCCCAACAGGTGCCACTGCCACCTTGCTCTGTAAGTGCATGCCGTTTTGCTTTGAGCCGCTAAGTGAAATACAACAAATAACAAGAACAAAGCGGAAACATGCGTACAGGATTGAGAGATGAAATTAAATCTTAGTCATTCACAGTGGGGTTATTTTCCTTCTTCTGACATTTCTGAAATGTACGCTTCTCTGGCTGTTATCAAAGGCAAATTTCACCGTGGCGCAAGTCACTGGGCTCGCTTTACCTGGCCCTTCATGCCGGCAGCCAGCGCCTTACCATCTGACACCTCGCACAAAGCAGCGCCTCTTGCGAGCCAACTCGGTGACCCCGGTGTTGTGTGGAGCAGCTGTGCGGAGACAGATGCTATCAAACTGTGGATTTTATATACTGGCGCGGGGGAGGGGGTCTGTCCCCAATGTACTTTACTCACAGCGAACGCCTTTAACGAAAAGCGACAACGGGATCCTGTATAAATTATTCCGCATGGGTGGCGAGCGGGACTTCGCTTGCGAGCGCGGTCCCACGGGATTGCGTCAGCGGCGGTGACCGCGTGTAGCGCTTATGCAAGGACGAGCTGTCACGTTTGGCCACCGTGCGAGAACAGGTTAGCCGTCCGCTGCGCTGTCAGTTCGCGCCGCGTTTCGTTCGGCACCATGTCTGACTGACATTTTGATCCCGTGCGCTCGAGCGATATGTCAGGGCAACGGGCAAAAAGAGTGCGCGGCACAACACGACGGTGCGCCGGGCAGCGCAACCGTCAAAACCCTTTGCAGGCGTGAGACGAGGTGACCATGTTGATCGCAGCGCTGACCACAGCAACGTGCAGCTCGCAGAGCTGCTGGGCACGGAGTTTATTATTCTCAAAGGGTGTTGTCTCAAGTGTTGTGTTGTCTACATTGCTGCCCAAGTTATTTTTGTAAATGTTATTTTACGTGAATAGCTTTTCTAATGTATTCAGATCCCCCCCCCCCCGTGCATTCACTCACAAAAAGAGGCACGAGGTTCTGTGGCTACTTATATCACGATCTGTCTCTGTTTTGCAACTTCAGTACCAACGCAACAAGTTTTGCAAACCAGCAGAACGTGAAAAAAGGCGATTTTTAGGCTTGGCATGTGCAGGCCTGCCATGAAACATTTGCAATTTAAATTGAGTATACTTCGCCTGTTTTGATCTCCTGAATGTCTAACCGGCCGTGTTATTTTAATGTGAAAGATTTTGTGTTTATTTGTTAGTCACCCACCCAAACCACTGATCAGAATGCTTACAGACGTTCGCAAACAAACTCATTCCCCCCCCTGCCCGGGTCCAGCGTTAGTGCGGAAATGGCTACATTTCTGGCCGCAATCAGAACTGCACAGTCGGTCTCTGTCGTCGAGGACAGCTTTTCGCGAGAGAACGACCGCCTTTAAACGCACGCGGCAGACAAGCAGGGCGGCGCGGTGGCCCAGTGGATAGCGCTGTCGCCTCCTCACAGCAAGAAGCTCCCGGGTTCGAATCTCGGCTCGGGTGCCTTTCTGTCTGGAGTTTGCATGTTCTCTCCCCGTGTCCGCGTGGGTTTTCGCCGGCCACTCCGGTTTCCTCCCACAGTCCAAAAAACATGCTGTTGCATAGGTTAATAATTGGCTTGCAGACTAAATTGCCCGCAGTGCCCGGTGATGGACTGGCGTCCTATCGTGGGTATATTCCTGCCTTGCGCCCTGTGTCTGCCGGGATAGGCTCCGGCTCACCGCGACCCTGTACAGGACTAAGCGGTTTCTGACAATGAGATAAGATGAGCAGACAAGCAATTTGCCACGTGCGCAGAGACGCCGCGGCGCGCACGCACGCACGCACGCTCGTGTACGTGCGTCGTGTGCAACCCCCACGCAACGTATACCCCCTGCGCGGCGCACACACGGGAGTTATGTAAGCGGTCGAATGGGGGCGATGGGGGGGGGTCGTCGACGTGTGGTTGTTTGTTGACAAGAGCCGCGGAATGCTGGGGAGTTTTCTTTGAACCTGGATCGGCGTGTATTTGTGTCACGTGGCTCATCTTCTGCGGACATGGAAAATGGCATCGCGTGAGGGTGAGGGCTGCTCTCCTGTTGGGATAGGAGAGAGAGGTCTGGGACATGTCGTGGGAAATGGAATACTCTGCGTCGTGCTGCTGCAAGAGGAACAGGGTTTGCGCGGGGGAGTACATATTATTACACGACTGTCCAAAAGCTGGCACTGTTATTGTCCCGAAAAGACTTACAGGTTCCCACGATGGCTACCTAAATAAAGCGAACGTCCAGGTGGGCTGTGTCTGTTCATGTCATCTCATTGTCAGAAGCCACTTAGTCCTGTACAGGGTCTCGGTGAGCCGGAGCCTATCCCGGCAGACAATATGCCCACGATGAGACGCCAGTCCATCACCGGGCACTGCGGGGCAATTTAGTCTGCAAGCCAATTAACCTATGCAGCAGCATGTTTTTTAGACCGTTGGAGAAAACCGGAGTGCCCGGTGAAAACCCAGGCAGACACGGGGAGAGAATTTGCAAACTCCACACCGAAAGGCACCCGAGCCGAGAATCGAACCCGGGAACTTCTTGCTGTGAGGCGACAGCGCTACCCACTGGGCCACCGTGCCGCCCGCTTGTGTCTGTTAACGAAGGTAATCCTCTACCACGTTGCCAGTAGGTGTCCTTACCCTTTGAGAGTTCATCATCTCATCTCATTATCTGAAACCGCTTAATCCTATGTAGGGTCACGGTGAGCCAGAGCCTATCCCGGAAACACAGGGCGCAAGGCAGGAATACACCCGACGACGGGACGCCAGTCCATCGCCGGAAATTGCGGGACAATTTTAGTCTGCGAGCCAATCAACCTATCCAGGAGCATGTTTTTGGACTGTGGGAGGAAAACGGAGTACCCGGCGAAAACCCACGCGGGCACGGGGAGAGCATGCAAACTCCACACAGAAAGGCACCCGAGCCGAGAGATTCGAACCCGGGACCTTCTTTCTGTGAGGCGTCAGCGCTAACCACTGGGCCACCGCGCCGCCCTGCCTTTGAGAGTTGGCTGCACAGTAATACATCCGTGTCGAAGCTCACCCCGTGTACACAGCAAAGAAGCTGTCACAAAGGTAGTTGTGGAAGATGGTTGGAGGTAACCTCTTTTGAAATCATGTATCCTGTACTCCAGGTGAGGGTTTTTTGCCTCTTTAAGTAATTTTTACCCTCGAATTCTCACACTATGTAAATAAAAAGTGTATTTTACTTGCTAACATTAAGTTCTAGTGCACTCTTGAGTATTTTCTTTCAAAATAAACTATGCTGAAACACTGAAGTGAAACTCATAGGCTGGTGCGTGATATGCTATCTGCACTGTCACTTCAAAACATTGACTGTAAATTGTTCTACCACTGTCCAGAGGCTTGCTGTTAAGAAGCCAGGAGAGTTTGTCAATGAGAAGTTCGAGATGAAATATCATTTTTAAAAGTGTCCTTTACAAAAGCTCGAAATTTTCAGACAGTAGTTCGTGACTGTGCATCGGGGAATCATCGAGAAAGCCCCCTCATGGGCCCCAGATGTCACGTGACCGCGCCTTTCCCGTTGTGTCCACATTAGTCCTCTGGCAGTGCAAAAAAAACACAATTCTCGTCGTCATTTTTAAGCAATAACTCCAAACGCAATGCACAATTCGTGTTTAGTTATGCAAACATCACGTTGGACGCAGATTATGGTGTACCGCACGTTTACATTTGTGTTGTACATTTCAATCACGTTGCGGTTGTAATGGTTTGAGTGAAAATAATTAAATGTGCATGCGCCAACAAGCGGCTTTGAAGATGCAGAAGTAAACTAAATGTTTAAAGAATGTAACCAACTTCTAATGAGGCAAACACACAGCACCGCATCATCATAACAAAATATAAACGCCTTCGTCCGTAACACTGTGGCTTTAAAGGAAGTATATATAGCTAAGGGCGGCGCGGTGGCCCAGTGGTTAGCGCTGTCGCCTCACAGCAAGAAGGTCC
>JAZEWT010000001.1:45125696-45137695 GCA_036362905.1 Mordacia mordax
ACGGGGAGAGCATGCAAACTCCACACAGAAAGGCACCCGAGCCGAGAGATTCGAACCCGGGACCTTCTGCTGTGAGGCGTCAGCGCTAACCACTGGGCCACTGCGCCGCCCAACTTTAATCGTACGACTGCTATATTCATTGACTGTATTCTTAACTGCTTGTGGTACACAGTGTTGACTGGTTGACGATATTTCCTTTTAGTACCCAATTAGTGCTCTTAAGATGCTTGCAGTGATGGATAAATATCGTAAAAAGAGAAAAGGTTTTTCTCTTTTTATGGTATACATGTATTGGTGAAACGGTACCCATGGACATGGTTCAATATCGGTTCCTGGTGGTTATGAACTGGTAAACCTGTGGCACTCTGCCAGACACATGAATTCCCTACCACGAGCTAGCGGATTACAGTGACGTTGGTACTGAGCGAGTGGACTCGTGAGCATGATGAGATGGAACAAGAAATTAATGTTAGTGTTGGACAGAGATGAATTGGGCGTGGAATCTAAGTGACACCCAAGATTATTTTGGAAACTGGAATGTTGATTACTTTGGGTTCACCTTAACCCACCCCATCATCTCAATTGTGCAAAATAAAATGAGCTCTGCTTTGTGGGAAGTCAGCAGCAGTTGTCATTTTTAGGATTGACATGAGCTAAGAGGAAAAGCAGAATTATTTGCAACTGTTTGCAAGACTACAGCTGCAGATGACCGCAGCTCCACACTTGAGTAGGGACACACTTTGTCTTTCCTCAATGTTATTGATAACCCGAGCAACAAATCATCCTATTATTATCCGAATCCCTACCTATTCATCTCTTGTATTTCATTTCAGATTACTAATAGCAATATCTTGAGACTTTGATGGCATTGAAACGTTTTAGCATCTACAGGTTATTAGTATCTAAAGATGCAGCCCTATGAACATAAACGGCACATTTAACCAAACCAGACAAAAACGCACAGCAACATATGAAGCCTAACGCAGGCTTGATCGATCATGGTGGTAAACATGACACACAACGTGGCTCAATCAATGCAATGGCACACACATGATGGATTATACCGTGATGTGCAGTGATTGATGAAACGGCGCCTACTATATATACAACCAGGGAGAACAGGGGTGAGGGTGATGACTTGGGTGGAGAGAGGCTTAAAGAGTTGGAAAGTTACCAAATGTGTTTTATGAGGATGTAAGTCATCGATGGCAGAGGTAGCAAAGGAAGTTCTTGTCGTTGGTCTCAGAGGCCCTAATCGCAAGTAACCTAACCTGCAGCCAGAATGCTAAATTAGTCTTCTTTTTGTAGATGACTTATCTACGGAGTGCAAGAACTGTTTTTTTTAACTGAATAATCCTACCAAATGCAAACTAATTATTCTTAAACTGCTGACTTGTGCGTGACCTGGATCCCACCCAAAATATTTTTTGGGCGGGGATTCAAGTCGTTATACTTTGTTTTTATTTGAGCTTAGCCAAGCCGTCATCTCTCCGGGGGGGGGTCACGTATTCGAAGTTGTCAGTGAGGAGGATTCGTTTTGGGAGAGAGGAGGGCCTCTCGCCGACACCACCGGCGTTATAACAGTCGTGCGCCCCGTGGCGGTGGTGCAGGGCGGCACCTCCAGGGCCGGCAGCAACGACATCGGCGGTGCGGCGCCGCCCACCACGCGGCTCTTCCAGGTGCGCGGGACCGACGAGTTCAACACCAAGGCCGTGGAGGTGCCGGCGCGCGCCTCCGCCCTCAACTCCAACGACGTGTTCGTGCTCAACGCCGAGGTGGCGTGCTTCCTTTGGTGTGGCAAGGTCAGTCACTGCCAACGCCTGCTCGCCGCGTGCGGAGGGCGGCGAACGGTGGCGTAGTGATTAGCTGCACTGCGCGACGATCCTGGTCACCAGAGATCGGTTCTCGCTGACGGCGAACACCAGTTTTTTTTTTTTTAAACCATGTCTGTGCCTGCCTAAGGTTGACTCGGCCTCAAATGAGCACTTGGTGTGATGCAAAAACATTGGCACTTTGTAATTAAAGGTGGCAGACCGTAGTACTGCCCAGCCAAAGTTCATTATCAGTGGCCGCTTAATCCTGTACAGAGTTGCGGGGGGCCAGAGCCTATCCTGGCAGACATAGGGTGCAAGGTGGGGCTATACTGAGGATATGATGCCCATACGTCACTAGGCACTGGAGGCAATTTACTTAGCAGACCAATTAACCCAGGAAACACCGGGTCTTTGGATGGGGGTAGAGCTGGAGGACCCAGCAGAAACTCACGCAGACACGGGGAGAACACACAATCTCCACACAGAAAGGCACCCGAGCCTTGAACCGAAACGGGTACCTATTTCTGCACTACTGACTGCGCCATCACGCCGCCCCAGCCACTCCTTTGTATACTATTCTGGCCTTCGTAGGTGCTCACTAATGGCAATTGACCCTAGGGTCTATGAAGGCTGTACGGGAGGTCTTGGTCTTGTAGTGTTTGGCATAGTGGAGGCGCAGCTGATCGCATCTGCCAGTCAGTGAACCCTGGGTTTATTTCCGCAATGCTCAGTTGTGAATCGTGGTTTACTTCCCGGCTCCCTGCTGCTCCCCCGTGGTGGGGTCCGGCCCAGGGCTGCAGCGGGGACGAGCGGGAGATGGCGCGGAGCCTGGCAGACGGACTCACGCGGAGGGACAAGCAGACGGTGCTGGAGGGACAGGAACCGCCAGAGTTTTGGGCGGCGCTCGGCGGAAAGGCCCCGTACGCCAGCGAAAAGCGGTAACGATGCGCGCGGTCGTCTGCCACGCTCGCCAGGCGCTTGGCGAACCACTCGACACGTCCGGTGTTCACGCCGAACCTGCGGCACAATGTCGCAGTCACGAATGCATTCTGCTTCAGAGACGAGTGTAGTCTGCTCATAAGGGCTGATGTCGCTGCTCAATTTCACCCGATTTAATTTTCAACGCTCCATGCGTCCCGCTTCAGTGATTTGATAAATTGTGGATAATTTAGGATCGCGGTGCGGCTATTTGCCAATCGATTCATTTTGGGCTCGTTTTAGCAGTCTTATGTGTGTTCCCATTCGTTTCCAACTCTTCATTTGTTTCTGCTTATGTTGAATGCATTACCCCAAGCATAGCTTGAACATAATCATTATGTATCTAACTTACAACAACTGTAACCGAGCGGTTCTCCTTCATGCAATGCAACGAGAGAATCCTGAGCGTAAATATCTTCGTTTTTTTATGCGAACCGATGCAACGTTGCGTGCGTAACTCTCCGTACATTGACACAGTTTCTGCTGGTCCTGTGCAAGGTGCAGCAATCGGCTTAAATCCCAGATTCACGACTTTATATCTCTTTGCTCCCATTCCTTGTTTTCTCACGGGTGATAAACCTCCCAATCAGCCGCTATTCCTTTCAGGTACAAGTCCTACCAGACCTCATCCTGAATGCCGTGTTCATGCCCCCCTGTCTGTTTGAAGTTCCCCAGACATGTATTTTCCTTGCTGCCATTTGGCAAGTATTTATTACGAGGCAGACAAGACTCCGACAGTTAATACATCATGTGTAATAGGCTTTACCCGTAGGCCCGTGCGCTCTTAATTTGCGTTGCTTTAGACTGACAACGTTTTAATTGTCAGGTGCTAAATTGACCATAAATCAGCTAAATTTGTTTTATAGTATTAATTTGCAGTATATCTGTCACTTTGCATATCCATACTGTGTGTGGTTTGCTTAGCGCATGATGACAACGGAGGGCTATATCTGCAAGTCCCAAAGAGAAATAACAGCTATGGGCAAAATATAAATCGCGTTTGCCTTCCCCTTCAATATTGCCTGTTTTGGCCTCTCGCCAGATGGCTGCCTGCAGCGTGTGACCATCCCCATGTGTTTCATTTTGTTCGCAAAATACAGTTGAGATGAGCAATTTCGCAAGGTGCTGTCTGTTATTAACATGGCAGGCACAAACTTCCCATCTGTGGAACAAATCATGCAGGTCTGCCTTCATTGGCAGGCCAAGCAGAGGTGTCTTTATCAGTGAACTGTGAATGAACGTGCAAACTTGATAATTTGTTAGTTCTTCTTTCTTTGGTTGCCATCTTTTACAGCCAAAATGTTTCTTTTTTACAGCGGCATGACTGGTTTGTTTATTGAAGATCTCATGACAATTATGATGGGTGATATGGTGGTGGTGATGGTGGAATCGATGATGCTTGTGGTGGTGCTATTGCCGTTAATGATGATTATTATGATGGTGGCGTGGTGATAGTATTTATTTTTCCTTCTGCACCTTATGCCGAAGGGTTGGGGGCTCAGTCTCCCATTCTCGAGTGCATCTTAAGCCCTTAAACGGGCTCAAGGATGAGCTGAGCGTCTGGTGCGAGGGCACCAGGAGATGATAGAAAAACGATGAGTTCCTGAATCTGTATGGGGCTATAAGGGTTATGTCCTCGTGCCTAGGATTTCTCAAGGTGTACTACTTTGGAAATGGCCAAACATTCCAATGCAAAACGATATTGAAAAAAATATCTTCAAAGTTAGTGAGGCTTGCATTGGTAAATGAAATACATTGTTAAAAGTGCGATGTTACCATAGGGTGGTAATGGTTAGTAAACTGGAATTGCAATTCAGAGGGGTCACCGGTTCAATACGATACGTTCCTCGGTCAATTGCAGCAATGTGACGAGATGCTGATGTCCTTCACCACTGCCATTGTGCACTCCAACCCAGCGGTATACGCTTCAACCTATCGGCAGGCTGCAACTGATGGTATAATAAGTGAGTATTCCTACCTCTTTCAAGATGTCTGGTCAGTATTGATGCTTCGATCAAATACCCAGTAGAGAAATTGTCCAGAGCTACCCTTCTCGTGGAGGCCCTTTTGCCAACATTGGCATGAGCGAGTGACTTCTGGTTTGCACCTCCGCCTTTATTAATGGCAGTACTGCGTTATCATTATTGCTACGTGGTGCACTCTCATCCAGGATGCAGACGGAGGAGGTGGAGGTGCAGCCGCGGCTCTTTGAGTGCTCCACACAGACGGGGCGCTTCGTGGTGACCGAGATAAGCGACTTCTCGCAGGACGATCTGGACGAGGACGACGTGATGCTGCTCGACACCTGGGACCAGGTGAGGCCAACCCCTGCCGTCCCGTCTGCTCGAGGGCCGATAGGGCTTGAGAAAGCGGTGCCTGTTGTGCACTGAAAAACACGAGTGCCTTCCTGTGAACGCACAATCGGCAAAGCTATGAGCACAAATGATGGACGGACTACAAATTGAGATGATTGTTATTGGTTTACAACGTCTAGTGCCATTAACAAAGTGCAATGTGGGCCGCTCGCCCGGCCGGCCACTGCAGGTCTTCCTGTGGGTGGGGCAAGGTGCGAGCGACGTGGAGAGGAAGGAGTCGATGACAACGGCGGCGGAATACCTTCGGACGCACCCCGGGGCCCGCGACCCCGACACACTGATCATCATCGTGAAGCAGGGGTTTGAGCCTCCCACCTTCACAGGATGGTTCCTGGCCTGGGACGCACACAAGTGGAGTGTACGTCGCTCCGACTTACCGCAGGCCTGCCCGCATGACGGGTTTTTTTTTTTACAGCCACGATTTGTCCTGTTTACGACTTTAAATCGCATGCTTTGCTCGTGTCAATGAAAAAATACTGCGGGTGATGGCAGTGTGGTGCGGCGGTAACGTCTACGCCTTGGAGATAGGAAGTCTTACCTGAGGCAGTTCGATCCTGCCTTGGGTGCCTTTCTGTTTCAAGGGTTGTGTTTTCTACCCCTGTTCTGTGTCATGGACCTGCCATTGGCCAGATCACTTTAGATACGCTCGCTACTTGTTGCATCGTACTTTTAATAATTCCACTGCACTTGAGATTTTATTTCGTTCGTGTATAGTCTTGATTAATGCTATTGTTTTCATTAATAACAGCACTTTCATTTTAATTTCTTGCATGTGTTTGTATTTTAATGTACGTGTGCTGCAACTGTGCAGTTGTTTCAGATATCCATAGTCAAGAAAAGAAATATCTCCGTGTTCTCTCATCTCATAATTAAAGATATTATGTTGTACCTCGAGGGCGGCGCAGTGGTCCAGTGGTTAGCGCTGACGCCTCACAGCAAGAAGGTCCCGGGTTCGAATCTCTCGGCTCGGGTGCCTTTCTGTGTGGAGTTTGCATGCTCTCCCCGTGTCCGCGTGGGTTTTCGCCGGGTACTCCGGTTTCCTCCCACAGTCCAAAAGCATGCTCCTGGATAGGTTGATTGGCTCGCAGACTAAAATTGTCCCGCAATGCCCGGCGATGGACTGGCGTCCCGTCGTCGGGTGTATTCCTGCCTTACGCCCTGTGTTTCCGGGATAGGCTCCGGCTCACCGCGACCCTATATAGGATTAAGCGGTTTCAGATAATGAGATGAGATGTTGTACCTCTCATCTTAGCAATTTATATTTACATATCATTTATAGATCATGCATTCATTGTGTTTGTACCTATATTGGTTGTAATGAAACGTTTTTTTCATTTACTTGTAGTTCAGGGCAAGGCAAGCATTACTTGCTCCACAGGTCTTCATTGTCATAGCAAGTAACTACATTTGTTTCATTTCGAGGGAAACATCATTTTGTTGATGTTTAAATCTGCCTCGCATTCTTGAAGCAATGGGGTGAGCTGTTATGGTTATAATTTACTGAATACTTTGGCACATCAGTCATATCTTTGTACAGTATACTTGATAATCTTTGTCAGGTGGTGGAGCGTTAATGAGAAGAACGTTCACGTAAACTACTCTTTGGCCTTATTCAAAAATTAATATGGGTGAACTTATTCCATAGAGGAAAGTCGGGCGTTGTTGTGAGACTGCACATTGTGGGTTGCCAACACGTAGTGGCTTGTTGAGTGTGCCGTGTTGTGTAAGGCGGCGGCGGCGGTGGTGGTGGTCATACAAAGCACCGCTTGGCGCTGCGTAACCCTATCTCATCTCGTCCCACGTGGGGTCGGCAGAGCGGGAAATCCTACGAGGAGCTCAAGGCCCAGTTTGGGGATGCGGCCGCCATCAAAATCATCACGTCCGTACGTCGTCGCATTCTCTTCACATCCAGCGCAGTCGCAGCTGTCTACAGTGAACGCCGAGATTCTCAAAACTCGCAACCACGACATGTAACCACTGCCTATTGTGGATTAGCAAAGACGTATCAGGACTTCTTTGTTATGACTGCAACGTGAGAAGGGGGGCATTTGCATAACCACAGATCATGTGCTCTAACTCTCTAATATGCCACCCCCCTTTGTTAAGCAGTTGCTAGATGAAGGCCCCGACCACTCTGTCAGTGATCTGGTGTAGGGGGGTTGTTGACCATACTTAAACACACCTGCATAATCGCCAGATACGGTAAAACCTGTTGTAATCTTATATATGTATACTGGCAAAAAAGTACCCATACTTAAACATACTGGTCAACTTGTGATGGCGACTGGTTTAGATATCACTTGGTACTGATGTTAGCTTTGGCCGGGAATCAAACGTGGGTTTCCAGGCTTGTGGTGCATTCACCACTGCAGCACAGCTTAGCCCCTCAGTTTTAATTTCTGTAGGTGATCCGAATTTATGGTTTCAAATTTCGCATCCCTGTCGTGGGAAATATTCTCACACATATTGGTACATAATTCATTGATCCAGAAGAGAGGGTGGACTGAATGGATCACCTGCGTGTCAACAGAAGTCATATCACTTTAATTCGGAGGCTTTCGTGACCAATATTATCAATGAAGTCCATTTTTTTGGGTCTGGTCACATAAAATAATATAGATTATAAAATAGTGTCGTTTAACCCTCCACCACCCGACACAGCCAATCAGCAATGGCTGTCACGTTGAACAGAAGATGCGCCAATTCCTTTACGTCTTCTGTTCAACATGACAACCCCTTGCTGATTGGCCGTGGCAGGTGGTGGAGGGTTAAACGACACTATTTTATAATCTTTAATTTTTTACGTGACTTGACCCAAAAAAAATGGATTTCATTGAAAAATCATTTCACAGGATTACCTTGATAGTTTAATGATTTTAATCATTTCACACTGACAGTCGCATACTTTATTTTGCAGAGCCTCAATGACGAGACACAGAGCAGCAGCGATGGGCCAGTGCCCACTTACCCAGCCGAGGATCTCATCAACAAAACGACAGACGAGCTGCCAGAGGGCGTCAACCCGGCCTGCAAAGAGGTGCGTCTGGATTGGTGGGGCTGAGCATTGCCGCAAGGGCCTGACCAGTTAGTGCTAGCCTCACAAACAGGGCCCTCACTCTGCCAGACATGGGGTCAGGCCCAGATTACATTTGCTGGGTGCCTGGATCTTTTACTATTTGTTTTGGGTGCCCCGCTTTAATAATTGATGCCTTCCCTTTACTGTTTTATGAGCACTCATGCCTGATTCGTGATTACATTAAATGTTTATTATTACAGCAGAAAGTACCCAGTGAGCTTGCAAGCTATAGATGCAGGATTCCTGTGACAACAAACCTCTGATCTGATGCCAATTGCATCATTGTAATTCCTTGTTTACTGTGGCTCGAGTTTTTTACGTGAAAATAAATCGAAGCTATTGTAATAGCAGAACAGAACTGGCAGTAACATGTCATGCTGAATTTAAATATAAAGTTGCCTATAGGATTTATCATGATTTCGAAGTAGCGATATTTAACCCCTAAAATCCCAACATTTATCTGACGGTTGAAGTCGATTGTTATTACACAGTACAATTTATGGCTAGAATTGCATTGCATTGTGGTTACGATATGTTGTGCAGACAAAATTACAATTGTCATGAACCCATTTTTCTGCTCACCACAAATGCAGCGACGTTGCAAAAAATGTAGTGAATAGACCGGTGTGCTGCTCGCTACAAATGTCGCGAGTGGCACAGAGTGTGGCACTGAAAGCCATGGCTAGAGATGTCAAGATTGAGGAACTCTGTAGTGAACGCTGTGAACAGAATCTATATTAGCACTTTTAGTGTACGGTTTTGTAGTCCTTAGGTTCGTGGTGCTGTAGGCCAGAGCAGACGTTTTGTACCACCTAAGGTATAATACTTAGCATGTAAATCCACTGCTGGATAGAGGCCTCCTCATGCTGTGATGGCCATGAAAGGTTTTGACGACGCTTTGCAATGGTTTTGCAGTCTGGGTAAGGTGGACAGGAGCCGTTGCAGTATTTGCACATCGATAAAGTTAGCCGTGGTCAGGTATTGATCACCAGGTTCAAAACGGAGTTTGCTTGTCACACTTGCGTTATAGAGAACCAGCTGTTAATTATCAACGCCACGGCCGTAATATTGTGTTGGTTGTCCATCTGCCCTCCCCCACGAAACAGAAATATCTGTCCGAGGATGCGTTTGTGCGTGTGCTGGGCATCACGCGTGGCGAGTTCGTGGCGATGCCCGTTTGGAAGCAACAAAACTTGAAGAAAGCCAAGGGCCTCTTCTAATAGCTGTCTTTGTGATGCTCTAGTGGGCCAGATAGCAAGCACTGTGCTTTATAAATTTGGTTGACATCCCTCTCCACCCTCCCCTTCGGCACCCCATACCATGACTATTGGCCGCATGTGACCCGCTCAGCTGGATACTTCAGCTGATTATAAAATTGATAAAATGTCAGTACATAAAAATTGATAAAAACGAGCTTACATTGCATATATGCCTCAATATCCAACAAGGAAAACCTAGAGTAAAGGGGAATGTGTGCATCTGGAAATTAATGCAAACGGTGGATTTTGACATTAGATGGCTGGATGGCTTTATAGTGATGCATACCACTCGACTAAATGACAGTTTTTGATATTTTACACTCTATAACTGAGCTGCACCAGGGCCGTGCCGCACATGCCAAACCACTCCAGAAATGTTAAAGCCACGTCACTTCATTTCACACGCATTGCATAAGTTAGGACGCATGTGGGCAATACATAGAGCTGGGGCCTCACAGAATACTGACATTACACGCAACGAATGTGTAATTTGCCCTGTCACTGCTTAGCCTTTATTTAAATTCTATTTTCTTTAGGCCAGGGTGCTACCGCAGTTTTGTTGCCATTTGGCATGGCAACTAGCCAATGGAAACCCACTCATACCGCAAAGGGTCTAGGCCTGCCTTGCTCAGCTCAGATGCGCCATCTACCGTGATTCCATTCACAAGACGAGCTCATGTTGTGCTTGCTATCACTGTAACCTTACGTTAGCAATTGACAACTCTTTGTATGTTGATGAACTTACAAAAACTGATGAAAGCAAAACGGTTGTGCTGAAGGTTATTGATTTACCATAATAGCAAGCTCAGCATGAGGCTGTAAAATAAACACAAAATGCGATTAAATGAGTGCTCACATTATACAGTATTATTTCACGACTTGTAGAAAAAATATGTTTGAAGAAAAATTCGGTGTGTATTAATGTAACTTTCAGACACTTGAATGTCTAACTACAAATAAAATACATTTAATCCTAGCTGTGACGATGAGTTAAAAACACATCTTAGCAGTGTGTGGCTTCACAATAGTGCGCCTTGTGGAACATTTAAGTGGCACTTGATGCCAACGTGTGTTGCTTGCCTTCCATCACCTGCATCGGTCTCTTGCATAATGAGCCCAGCAACAGATTTCTTCGAGGATGCTTGAATAAGCCAGTGGTCGCCGGGGCTTAATTCCAACTGGAGCTGCCGTGCTCCACTCTTAAGAGTGGAGTTGGAGACCTCGGCAAATATTTCATGAGAACTTACATCTGCATGTGATGAATTTACACAGGAGTGGCTACTAAATATGTCAGGCCACGTGGCAGACTTGAGAATTTTTGTTCATGTACAGCCCTTTTGTCAGGACGCCGATGGATTAGGGCCTACATACCACGTGGGTCTTTAGGGCTTGTTGTCCGATCATACTTCACCACACTGGTCAGTGCGGATTGATGAAAGTGTAATACATTTTGCTTGAAATTAAGATATGTATAATCCTTTTTTTTACGGTTATAAAATAAAACCTTTATTTATGTCTCTTGTTTATGATCCTGTCAGACACTAGCCAGAAGTCGCATGACCTAGTAGGCAATTACTGATCCTGACTCTAATACGAATATGTATGAACTATGTACGGCAGAATATTACCACAATTGTTTATATGCCATGTGTGTTGCTTCTCAACATATCGTCTTACCATTTTAGGTAATGGCCTATAGAAGAACTTATAAACTCTTGTTAAAGTTGTTAATCTTGACATCCTAATTGCAGCCTAAAAAGTTAATTTGATTTTGATGGACAGGGAAGATTAATGTGAATCTTTTTTTTTTACATCACATCATACTGTATAGATTATTGTATATTTTTTTCAGTTTTAATTTCGTTTAATTGCAATCCTCTCAAATGTTTTTTTATGTCAACCAGGTTGTTTTCACGAATAATTATGCTTTCATAACGCAAGTTGCATTGACACACACGTCAAACTCTTGCTGTAATGCCTGTCAAGTAAAATATGCCTTTTTATTTGTAAGGGTGAAAGTGACAAAACATGAATGTAAGCTTTCCGAATACTATTATCGCTACCTGCTTTCCATCGTCGAGGTATTGTATGGCTGTATTCCCTTGTACATTATGAACTGTATATGGTTGCCAGGCATTAAACATTGAGTATCAGTTTAATGAGCTAATATTTATTTCAAAGCTTGTTGCTTAAACACGTTAAACTGTGCATAATCGTCAAATAAACACAAACGTAAACGGCAATCACAGACTCGAGAGTTTTGTATGGCCTTTGTAAGTATTTCATCACCAATGTGCTGAAGGTTTATGGGTGAGTCTCTGCGATTTACACCAGTGATGCAATGCTGTGCGCCATTAAACGCTGGCACTGCTGTTGTTGATAGATGTTTTATTACAGCAGAAAATACCCAGTGAATTTGCAAGCTCTGGATGCGGGATGACTGTCCTATAACAAAGGTTCGAAACAACCAACGCAAGGAATATATAGCCACAAGGTA
>JAZEWT010000001.1:45179585-45202884 GCA_036362905.1 Mordacia mordax
AAAAAATCCCCGGTTTCGCTTCCTCTTTGCAGGGGGCCATTACCTCGTTTCGAACGCTGCAGCCATCACGTCTCGAAAGGTCGTCTTCGTTGTTGGCTTTTTTTAATTTCTCTGCCTCCCCCCCCTCACCCTCTCGTAAACGTCACCGTTTATTTTGAAACGATTCTCGACGAAGAGTCCAAGCGGGTTGAGCGTCGTGGTTTTTTGTTGTTGTTGTTGTTGCGATGCGGCTGCACGAGGCCTGGGACGAGGTGGTGAGGAGGAGGAAGGGGGGGTTCGGGGAGAGGTGCTTACGTTAAGGATTAGGTCGCTTAAACTTCGTTCGCCCTTTTAAATTATATTTAAAAAAAACACCCATATCTCGTGTCGGATGGCGGCGACGATTACTGTGCGAAGTTTTGACGCGAGGGCCGCGTGTGTTTTTTTTATTATATGCGTGTGTGTATATATAATGTCGTAGTTTGAGTAGCGTTCTTCCGCCTGGCAGGGCCAGTTATTACCGTGTGACAACTGTTTAAAAGTGACGGTGCGATCGTGTACGTATGCCGTGTACGTGCCGTGTGTCGATCCACTGCTGGATGACGAAGGAGCCTCCGTTTTCGTGCGAGTTGCCGAAGGCGCTGGGCGAGCGGAGATGCGTAAACAAAGTGCGCGCAGTTTGCCTCCCGATTGTAAAACACTGGGTAAACACTGGTTTACAATCGCGAGGCTTAAGCATCGTGTTTGGGAGTTCAGCCAATTCTCGCAATCTCCACAAGTACTGTTATCGATGCGGGTTTTTAGCGCTGTGATATCAGTGTAGCGGCCGCTAGCGGCTGGAGGGGTCACACGGATCCATGTGTGATCAAGAGACCAAAGCCAGGTTTGCTTGGAGCGATATGAATCAAACAATGGTCGTTGCACTCGAGTATTATTACAGCCTGTGGTTTAGTGGTCGTCTCGCAAAAGACCCACGTTTTCATGGACACAGCACGCATTCTCTTGTTTGAGGTGGAAGGCTGGAGAATTAAAAGTTTTCCAGATACGGCACGGGTTGTACCGCGGTGACATCTTTATCCGTCCTGTAGAGTCCTCAAACATCTCTTACAATATGGGTACTTTTTTGCCAGTGTACATATGTAATTCACAGAACAGGTTTTTACCATTCCTGGCAATTATGCAGGTGTTAAGATTTCAAAACACCAAATAGACACATCTTTACACCTGCATAATTGCCAGGAATGGTAAAAACCTGTTCTGTTAATTACATATCTCTTACATTGTATGTAAACAAGGGTAGCTTAATGGCCAGTTTCTCTTTGTTTAGCATTAGTCTGTACCGCGATCCAGTTCAGGATTAAGCGGATTATTGATTATTGATAATGATGATACCGCCTATAGCCGACTGTAAATGTTCTACAAGGGGAGAGGAGGATCAGGCGGATGAGACGTAGTCGTGATCAGTTTGATTGTTGCCTGGAGCTGGCCCAAAGGGGAAAAAAAATGGTTCATCTATAAAGGGAAATTAATTGCTCAGAAGAGATGCTGTTTCGGGATAGCCGAGTCGAGATTTCCTTCACGACGTTTCACTTCCCACAGGTGTCAGCCTGACGATGAGAGGGGAGTAACGCTTGACATGACTATCCTGAAATAAATAAAAAAAAGAAAGGCATTCAGATGTCGCGCCGTGCAAGCTACATCAATGCATTGAATAAGAAAGGTGATAGGGTGGAGGGAGTTTGAGTGAAAGACCTGCTACGTTTATGGGCAGTATCCTAGTTTTATCATTCCAGAAATGAGCAGAGCCAACTAATTGTTTTTGGCGTCTAGGATAAAGCAGAGCTTGATGTTTTCGTCAGTAATTTTTATTGTCTTGGGATACAAGAGATATCCTCATAAGCGATGTAATTGGATCGCTTATATTTTTACAAAAAAAGTTGCATTGGGCTTATCTAAAACCCCCAAATTATTTTTTATCGCTGTTGATTTTACGTTCTAGTGCATTATAAATGCATTTATTATTGCAATTATTATTATTTGCATTTTATAGGGCAAGGCATACATTGTCACCGATCATTACCTGGCCTGCGAGTAGTTGACAGCCTTTGCGACGCTACAATTAGCCGACTAGGTGGCGTACAGAGTGTCTTGGATCTATACAGTGTTATTTCTTTTAATTTAATTACTGCCGTGGTCGTGTCACGTGACAAACTTGCAAAGGATCTCGCTAACTATCGGCTAAGAGATTATTGCATCATTGCCATCTAGCAGCACACATCTGGCCGTAAAGCCCAGTTTTTTTTTAAAGGGCCTTAGCTACTACTTGAAACTATTTTCTAGAAATTAATGCTGATTTACCCACTGTATTAACTACTTTTATCATTTAATTTGTATTTTACAGACTTGCCATATCAGCGCATGAAAACTTGTGTGTACATTTTGAAGACAAGATTTATGGTATCTTAGTCGCACACCTTTAATATTTCAGGATGGCGACAGGTTCTACGTCAGAAAACTCTGTGCTTGAAAATTTAGACAGAGATATTATGACATTCATGACTAAAAAAATGGGCAAAGAGTATTACAACTTCCAGCAGGTTTTTAATGTCCATATACAAATAGATGAAGGTATTATGTCATCACTTTGCAACGTAATTCTAAAACCGTTCAGCCAATTGGCAAATGAAGCATTCATGTCACTGTACAGTAATAGTTTGGTTGAGCTGCAGGCAGCACATATCTCTTGGACTGATATTAAGCTCCGAAAGGGACATCATTTGCTAAGTCGAGCTGATAAATACATTCAACAAAACTTTCCTGATGTTTGCCAAATCAAAGCAAGTAATGGTGTCCGCTTTATCGGCAAAGGAAAAGATTCTACATCGGCTCGGGACGCGTTCTTGAAGATTGTGAAATCCCAACAGACATCCAGTCAGTCCTTAAAAAGAGCGCTGAGTCAAGGTGATGATGCTGCCCCAAAGTATTTAAAGCCTGAAGCAAGAAATGAAAATGAGGGTGATAGCAGCAAATCGTCCAGTGAAGAAGACAAATCCAAAAAAGTAGATGACAGTGAAGACATGTGTTCCATTTGCTTGTCTGATTTTACAGGCAAATACACGCTGCCAAGTTGCAAACACGCCTTTTGTCGCAAATGCATAGATATGGCCAGTAGAATCCGGCCTGTTTGTCCTTTGTGCAGCAAGCCATACGGAACTGTTTTTGGCAACCAACCCAAGAATGCAGACATGACCTTCAGCACCATACCAGGCCACGTTCCAGGCTATCCACTCTGCGACACTATTGAAATCACCTATTCTATTCCAAATGGCATACAAGGGGTAAGTGCCACCACATGAAATTCACGATATACGTATTTCTCTTGATTTAACGTACATTTAAGCATTGATGGTATTGTAATGCTGTAGGTTTTCACGGCTCGATGCATGATGTTTGCTTCGAAAAGCTGCTCTCTCGGGACAGCCGCGTCGAGAGGGAGCCATCGACGCGGCTGTCCCGAGAGCAGCTTTTCGAAGCGATCGTCATCGATAGTATTTTGACAGTGGTTGATAAACCGAAGTTGCCTTGCTAACTTACGTCCGTTTCAGCCCGAACATCCGCAGCCAGGCAATCCTTTTCATGGCACCATGCGCATTGCATACCTGCCAAACAACGCAGAAGGAAAGCACGTCCTGCAGCTGCTGCAAAGGGCCTTCAAACAGAGGCTCATCTTCACTGTCGGTGTATCACGCACCACCGGCGTAGACAACATCGTCACCTGGAATGACATCCATCACAAGACCAGCATTCACGGCGGGCCCCTAAAGTAAGGCTAGTATAGTTTGGTTAATCCTTTAGCAAAATATTTATAAAGATCGTTTTTCGTGACTGGGCGGCATTTGCAGAATTCTGGCATTCATTGGTTGCTGTACTGTAACAGTTTGAAGTTTGAACTTGCAAAACAGTTTGCTGTTTAGATATTATACTGCGGGGTGGCACGGTGGCCCAGTGGTTAGCGCTGACGCCTCACAGCAAGAAGGTCCCGGGTTCGAATCTCTCGGCTCGGGTGCCTTTCTGTGTGGAGTTTGCATGCTCTCCCCATGTCCGCGTGGGTTTTCGCCGGGCACTCCGGTTTCGTCCCACAATCCAAAAAAAAACATGCTGCTGCATAGGTTAATTGGCTTGCAGACTAAAATTGCCCGCAGTGACCAGTGATGGACTGGCGTCCCATCGTGGGTATATCCCTGCCTTGCGCCCTGTGTCTGCCGGGATAGGCTCCAGCTCACCGTGACCGTCTACAGGACTAAGCGGTTTCTGACAGAGAGGATATGAGATTTATTGTTGACTAGTGATCTGAAACTATAACCATTGACACTTACCTTTGTGAATCTGTTGTAGTTATGGTTATCCAGACCCCGAATACCTGAAGCGTGTTCAAGATGAGTTGAAGGATAAGGGTATTGAGTAATCGGCATGAAGAAGTCATCACCATCATCCCAAGAACTGAATGCTGTCATGATTTTCTGCGTGGTTATTAGGGTTGCCGTGATATGACAATATTACGGTATATAGCATGCATGATAAGTAGATCGTCCATTTTTCAAATCTTCATGGTAATCGCGGTTCAGTAAAATAAAAATAAATTCCTGGAAAATGTATATTTCCTAATAAGTCAAATTACAATGAGTGTTTACAAATTCATCGCCAGAATCCAGTAATTGGTTGCTTGATAGTTATATATCAGCATTTTTAAATGTTGCACGTTATAAGCTCACAGATGTAAACATTTAACAATTAAAATACTCATGACAGGCTATTGTTGATTTAACTTCTACTGAAAAAAACGTTTATGTAGACTTTACAGTACTGCAAATACACAAAAGCAAAAACAAGAATAACATTGAAAAGTGGATTTTCAGTTTTATGGAGAATATCACCACAATTGTCATGTCAGATAACTCATTGTATTGTGAAGTTATATATTGCGGCAACCATAGAAGCACTCTAATACATTCATGGGTGTTCCAAAAGCAATTCTCTGTTAGCCTGCCAAACATATTGGAAGAATGTTTTTAAAAGTCTACACAAGTTATTTATCAGATGCCAGCACCTATCACTGTCATTAGAAAAGTAGCCATAGAAAATTTGGAACCTTTGGAACATCCTGAATAATATTGCATTATACTGTAAAAATTATTGAAACGTATCTGATTTTATGTCACTCTGTGGTTTGTAACTACATATTTAAATTTTTCTTGTGGTCGGATTATACTTTGTTCCTCATGCCCACCGTGGTATATGTTTATAAATTTACAAATCGGGCGGCACAGTGGCCCAGTGGGTGGCGCTGTCGCCTTACAGCAAGAAGGTCCCGGGTTCGAATCTCCGCTCGGGTGCCTTTCTGTGTGGAGTTTGCATGTTCTCCCCGTGTCCACGTGGGTTTTCGTCGGGTACTCCTGTTTCTTCCCACAGTCTAAAAAGTATGCTGCTGCATAAGTTAATTGGCTTGCAGACTAAATTGCCCGCAATGCCCGGTGATGGACTAGCGTCTCATCGTGGGTATATCCCTGCCTTGCACCCTGTGTCTGCCGGGATAGGCTCCGGCTCACCGCGACCCTGTATAGGACTAAGCGGTTTCTGACAATGGGATGAGAATTTACAAATTGCCATTCGTATGAATCGCTTATTGCATGCATCTCATGTTTGGTAAACACTAAGATCTGCTCTATGGTGGAGTAAAAGAATGGAGTTTGAGAAACTCTTCCAAGTATAAAAACAAAATGTTATTGTTGATATGCTGTTCGTATGTTGACATGCCTTTCTACAGCTCTATGCAGCGCTTTGTAATCCTCAGGTGAAAGGCGCACTAGAAAGTGCAAATATTAAGTCCTTCAGGAAAGAAAAATAATTCAGTTACAAGATATTAAAGCTGAACGGTTAAAATACCGAAAAGAACTTGAATGTTCCCGCTTCATCAGTACAGTTTTGTTTTCATTGTATATTAGTCAATATATATAGATGTTGAACATGTTTTGCCTTTTAAAACTGAATTGTTTTAGAAGTTATTCATTTGGGTTAACATTTTAAGCTATAATGCTTGGAGATGACTACTGGATTGGAAGATGCATTTTTTCTCAAGGTTTGGTGTGCTACCTATAAACTGATCGGCCGCAGTCAACTTAATTATCATCATGGCCATGCCACCATTACACGTGTGACCATATTTGGTTGACTTTATTGGCATTCATGACAGTAAACAATTTTATTGTCACCACAGCCATTTCCAGCTTCAGTAAGATTACTGTACCGTAGCTAATTTTAGTCAACATTTAAACGTATTGGGATAAACCACACATTTTTTCTGCATTCACTCTATTATTTATTTTTAATTTTACACCTTTGTTCAGCACGTTTTGTTTGATTTTCTGGGAAAACAAACACATTCCAAATGACCCAATGCTTTGAAGTCAGTCTTCAGTTGCAGTGTGTTGTAGTCCAGAAACTGGTATATTATCAGAATGCCACCAAATGTTTTAAGTTCTCACAAGAACGTTCTGCTTTTTTTTTATAAATCATAGCTTTTTAAAATTAACATGCAACTCATAAAATGTTAATGCACTCTAGACGGGCAGCGCAGTGGGTAGCGCTTGTCGCCTCACAGCAAATATAACCCCGGTTTGATTCCCGACTCGAGTGCCTTTCTGTGTGGAGTTTGCGTGTTCACCCCGTGTTCGTATGGGTTTTTTGCTGGGCACTCCGTTTTTATCCCAGTGCCCAAAGACACGCTGCTGCCTCGGTTCTTTGGCTGTATGATTATAGACAGCATGTTAATATTGCGTGATTGCAGGTTTTAAATGTCTTGTGCCTTGATTAACATTTCTGACATTTGCAGCATATATGTACCTGAAGTGCTGCTCAATGTGATTACGCTTGTTCTTTACATTTACTGTTGTCATGTTATTCAACATGACCTCTTTGCACAATTGTTTCTTCGATTCATAAAGTGCCTCGTACTACAATTTGTAGTTGTGCGTCTTGCCTGAAAAATGAACATAAACCATAACGAGTTTATCGAATTCTAAAGTCCCGTTTCACTATTTGCAGTAATTGATAGTCCACTACCAGAGTATATTTGATGCTTTATGGACTTAAATGCTGCTGTTTGAAACCACACATTAACCAAATTAAGGTAACCATTTAAATGCAATGCAAGGTTGCAATTGTCAACCAGGAGGTCACGACTCATGAGTGGGCCGTGAGCACCACCTAGTGGTCGTTGGAGCTCAGATCCAAATGGGCTTTGAGGTGCAAAAAGTTGACGGCCCCTGATGTAAGGAAATTTTAACTAATTATTAGACCAAAGGAACACCATTTGTAGTTTCAATATTAACTCAAAAGAGATTTAAATTCAAAGACAGAAATGGACTTTATGGACATAAGTTACATTGCATTAAAAAGGGCAATCGATCAGCACAGTGCTTATCATCTTCAACCGTTCTCTTTGTGCACTTTGCACATGTTAAGCATATTAAATGTAAACGTTCCAAGTTAATATTCCAAGGTGTGGTGCTTGTGTTTTGCGTTTGAAATCCACTGCAACGTTCAATGATTGTAAACTGTAATTTAAATACAGCTGTGCAATAAATGCGTGTTCCATTTATTCGATTTTATGTTCATTGAAGTGTAACTTGAAGGATGTGGATTGAATGGAATCCTAAGATTACTGCAGGAATGGTTTGAGCTATTTATATCCCTCAGCATGGAAAGCTTGCTGTACTTCAGTGCATGTCCAGTTAATATGGTGTGCAAATAGTAAAATCTTATCAGATAAATGCACATCTCAGTTTAAAATATTTATTTTATATATATAACTATGGTGGCTGGCCTGCGATCTACTGGCGTCACATCCTGGATATTCCACCGCCTTGTGCCCTCTGTCGGCCGGGATAGGCTCCGCCCCCCCGCCCCGCAACCCCTGTACAAGATTAAGAGGTCATTAGATACACTTTGTCATCCCATCTCTATACAATTACAGTACATAGAGGTACGAAATTACGTTTCTCATGGTCGCCGGTGCAATATCAAAAGGCTGAATACACATTCAGCAGGGTAGGGCAAACCGCAGACAATATAGACTAAATATAATAGAGTGAATTGGTCAGGACAGGTATGCGTGTGTGTTTGGGGGGTTGAGCGCCTGTATCCTGCTTTTTATGATGAGGGATGGGGTTGCATCGTATTGAGAAGCCTAATGGCTTGGGGGGAAGAAACTAGCAAGAATCTGGTGGATCTGGCCCGGATGCTGCGGTACCTTTTGCCAGACGGGTCAAAAGTTCAAAAGAGTGGTTGGAGTGGTCCTTTACAATGCTGGAGGCATTGTGTGTGCAGCGTTTGAAGTAGATATCCTGGATGTAGGGGAGAGAGGTCCCGATGATGTTCTCTGCTGCCGATGCAGGGTATTATGGTCAGGACACTCTGGTTCCACTAGAATGTGGAGAGGATGGGTAGAGGAAGACCAGCTCTCCTCGGTCGTCGGAGGAAGAGGAGATGTGCTTTCTTAGCCAGAGATGCGGTATTGACTGACCATCTGTGGTCACCTGCAATATGCACAACAAGAAACCTGTGTGATACTTTGGTCGGGACGCCCTATCCAGGACTCGAACTCGTACTTCCCGGCCGGTGTATCGGGCTCCGACGCGCGCAGGAGAACACGTGGTGGACTGCTGGAGACTGCGCTCCCACCGGCGCCGACAGGACACGCCAGCCACTCCAGCGAGGAGCCAGGAGACACCTTGCGATGCTTTATTAAACACTAACATAACACAACAATAACACAATTCCAGGGCCACATCACCCCGACAGGGCAACAGTACTTTGCCCTACCCTCCCTGCGCTCCGCACGTTACCATCCTGACTCTCAATACATTCTGGCGTGGGTCTCCGCCAAACTCCCATGCAGACTCTCCTCTCTCTCCACCTCCTTAAATCCCGGTGAGTCATCATCACGCCATCTCCTCACCCAATCACCTCCTTCATAGCCCCGCTCCGTTCCTGCCAAATCTCCAGCCCATGTGATGCCCCCCCTCTCAGCGAGCGCCAGCTTTGCTGTCCGCCCCTGACCCCTCGTTACCCGGACGACCTTAACCCCGCACGCTCATTCTGACACATGCACCTGCCCTGGCACGGCGCGAGGCTTGACACCCCACTTGGTCCTCCTGTCTCCACTATGGAGTCGTTGAACAGCAGTGAGTGACAGCGTGGGCCTTCCTGAAGTCCATGGTCACCTTCTTTCGTTTTGTCAGAGTTAAGAGACAGGTTCTTGTATTTGCACCAGACTGCCAGCGCCTCTACCTCTCTCCTTTATGCACTTTCATCGTTATTACTGATAAGGCTCACCACTATGGTGTCATCCGCAAACCTAATTATGCGGTTGGAGCTGTAATGGGCGGAGCAGTCATGCGTCAGCAATGTGAACAGCAGTGGACTGAGCACACAGCCCTCGGGAACGCCGGTTGCTCAGTGTGGTGATACTGGAGGTGTTGTTACGGATCCGGATCGTCTGAGGTCTCTCGGAAAGCCCAAAATCCAGTTACAAAGGGAGGTGCTCAGGCCCTAAAGGCCCAACTTCCCTACCAGCTTCAGGCGGATGATCGTGTTGACTGCTGAACTGAAGTCAACAGCATTCTTACAAAAGTGTTCTTGTTTTCCGAGCGGGACAGGACCAGATGAAGAGCAGATGAAATAGCGTCGTCCGTGGACCGGTTCGGGCGAAATGCAAACTGGAGCGGGTCTAGTGAGGGAACGGAGAGTGGTTTTGACGTGGCCCATGACTAGGTTCTCGAAGCACTACATGCTGCTGTTCAGGGATGCGCAGCTCTCTAGGTTGATTGATGTGGCTCAATGTTGTCGTGAAGGGATGATGGCACTCCTCCGAACTGCGCCTGCTCGGTTACATTTATTCCATCCATGTTTGTAGCGGAATTATTATTATTTATAATGGCTTATTTTTTGTCCTTCATAGTTTGTTGCTACTTTTCATCTCTCGGTTGGGCTGTCCTGGTGTTGTTGGCGTGCCATTCTCTCCACAACTCGGATTTGTATTAAAAAAAAACTCCAAAAAAAGTTGTGCTGACTTGCAACTCTGTGTAGCGCTTTGTGGCCCTTGGGTGATGAGCGCTCTAGAAGTGCTATTATTATTATTATACGATATATGTTGATTTAAACCATTCTCAATATATGTATTATATTTACTGATAATTTTGCATTTTAAGATTGTAGTTGAAGATCTGATCATGTTTTGCTTGCTGTTCTGCAACGCTGTGTATATAAAAAAAACCTCTAAAAAATATTATTGCTGTTGATTTTCCATTCTGGTGCCGTTGTTGTTGACGTGCCGTTCTCTCCACAGCTCTGCTAAGCGCTTTGTGACCCTCGGGTGAAAAAGCACTCTATAAATGCAATTATTAATATTATTATTATGATGATGAGTGTGAGTGCCACAGGGCGATAGTCATTTAAGCAGGATACGCTATGGGTACTTTTTGCCAGTATACATATATAAGAGTAGGAGGTTTTTACCGTTTCTGGCGATTATGCAGGTGTTAAAATCTTAACACCTGGTGTTAAGACTTTTTCAACACTGGAACGATGGTAGTGGCCTTGAGGCATGCTAGGACGACCGTCTAACTGCTCGGCCAATTACAGCACGTGATAAATTGCACGTTATAAATGTGTGAATGAATACTCGTGGGAAGCAGTGAATGGCACTTGTGAGTAGTGGTTTGTTGGGCTGGGAATCGTTTGAATAAAATATTTTGTGAATAATGTTTCTATTTTACATCTTTTATAACGGTGTGGTGTATTTATCACCAAGTGTTTTATGCCAGCATTAAACTGTAAACCCAGAGCCAGGCAAGGTATCCTTCATAGACTTCCCGGAGATATGCTACCACTGGTGTGACCCGACTTCCAGATGAGATGGCCACGAACATTGCCTGTGAGTCATTGTAAGGCACGGGCAAATTGCAGATAGAGCCTTCACAGCATGAAAGACACTCCTGTAGGGAGAGAAAATGCAGATCACAAATTGGCGCTGTGAATCAGTGAGTTATTGAATTAATTCTTAACGTTAACCATCACTCAGCTGGATATTAAGGTATACTGTGGGATAAGATTAGTTGACATTGAACAGTGATATCCGTCTAAATGCACACGAGGCCTCACCCGCGGTTAGAAACGTATAAATGTAACTGCAGTTCACAAAACCAAATCTCCCCAGATGACAAATTACGTACATGTAGAATTACAATAGATTTCCCTGCACTGCCCTCTCAAATGCCCTCTCAAATGCCTACCACATAGCCCCACAGCGTAGTACATCGTAGTCACCACACAATAGGCGTAAGGCTCAACCCAGATTTCGAGAACCTACGAGATTGACTGACATTTAGCGTTTTTGGATCAAAGGCACAGCACTGTGGCTTAAGAAATGTTTCATTCATTGGCCACACTTACGATCGTCGCGTTGCTTATCGGTTGGCATCCTATGCGCAGGCAGTCTCTGAGATGGGCACACCTCTTGCTGACCAGCACGGTCTCTCGGCCATCCGTGGCCATCAGGTGCCGCGTGTGACAGTAATCGCTGTCTGCAAACACCACACCATGAGGGCACACGGTGCAAATTTTATTGCGGACGAGTTGAGAACGCAGAGGGGGCTGGGTCTACGCGGTGCACTACGCTGTGTAGTGCACAAAAATAATATAAGCTCAGTACAGTGTACAAAAATAGTATGTGGATTTGGAAGAAAACTACACCGTGGTTATATACTGTATTGTGGCACCACAATACAGTATATACCACGGCGAATATCACTGGGAAATGTCATCTGAGCCACTTGTGCCACTACCTCTCGTACTGAACCAGCAGGGCAATGTACATTAAAAACTATGAATTGTACACTGTGAGGAAGCTCTAATCCAGCGTTCCAGTAAATCACAATTCACTTAAATTCGGACGAGCAGGGCGACCCAGGGCTTGATGTCCAGTGACTTAGTACTGACGCACACTTTGACAACCGGTCTCACGCTCTTAGTCGCTTCCAGTGTACCACCACTGGGCGGCGCTATTCCACCGTCAATTTGTCCTTTTGCCTAAACGGAGACGCGTTAACTTTGAGTTTGTAAATCTGCACGTCCTGGCGAATGCATTTCGTATTTCGCAAATGGAGTTTAAGTTACGTGATTTCATGTTTGTGTATGGATATACATACAATGCGTGGATGCAGGAGATTGGGAAATTTCGACCTAAAGTCTTGCTGCAATGGATATTTAGAAGCGCTTGTTTTAAATAAGGGAATGTGGTTGGGGAAAGCTATAAGAATAATCGTAATGATGTGGGTTTCACAGCTCGATGCATGATGATTGCTTCGAAAAGCTGCTCTTTCGGGATAGCTGCGTCGATCGCTCCTCCTGTCTCCTTCGCGCGTTTCACTTCCCACTTTGGAGGCATCTTCAGGTGCACTGTGCCTTCAACGTGGTAGGCGAAACGTCTCGAAGGAGAGGGGGGGAGCGATCGACGCGGCTATCCCGAAAGGGCAGCTTTTCGAAGCAATAATTATCGGATAAATAAATAAAACTGAGCTTTTTCGCAAACAGGATGAAGATGTACACGCCCTAAATTATATTTTGAATATATTTAGAGTATAATGAGTTGAGGTTAAAGTAAGCTATACAAACAAGTATGACAAGTATAATCAACAAATAAAGCAACCCACAATGCAAATACCTGCCATTAAATAAACAATTATGCATTGGAATATGCTCATTTGCCCAACTGTAATGAACATATTTATAATTAAATAAGCCGAGGATTAAACGTACAGAAAGCCTGCAGATTGGCCCTCAGCTTTGGGACAGTTTCTACTGTGCTAAGACTAAGCGACATCTTCTACAGAAGAGCGTGTTTTAACATTGTGACTTCTGCCAACGCCTAAAAGATGTGCGTCTAAGCCTGCATTGCCCTGCTCTCACTTTCACGGAATGCTTTCCGTTGAAAAATTATCTCGGTCCACATCAGCAGAGGACTGGAACTCTATTCAGCTCTTGAAACAGAACAGACCATTCAAATGCCAGCGTTGGCTTAAGCCCTAAAAGCAGATTTTGTGAAACTAGTACGAGTCTGATAGATGCGACGTCTGACTTGGGGTTATACACTGTGCTGGATTTGTGAATGTGATTAGAATATATACAATGGAAAGAATTATGGGTATCTTCAAATATTTCCAAATTTTAAAATTACTTGCTGATTACAGAAGTGATTGATAATACCAATGGCGGGCTAATGCCTAAGGTTACTCTTGCAAATGGAGTTTTCACATGCTACACGAGGTTGAACTGGAATGTCGTGGCAACATGAAACTGCACAAAATAAACTTCTAGCCGCACGGATGTCGGATACCTTTTGAACAATATGTGTCAGGAGCCCAGCGGTTGCACTCAAAGTTATCTTTAGCGTTGTCACACGTGAAGCATTTAAATCCACCCGGGTGTGGTGTTGCTGCAGCAAAAAAACAACATGCACATTTCATATCAATGAAATCCATTTTTGGGTCAGGTCACGTAAAAAATTATAAATTATAAAATAGTGTCGTTTAACCCTCCACCACCCGACACGGCCAATCCGCAAGGGGTTGTCACGTTGAACAGAAAACGCGCGAACACTGGTACATGTTTATGAAATTCGCATGCCGTATAAATATGCTTACTCGTATAGACGATCATGCCTTATAGGGTTTCTAACTTCTGATATGTGTTCTACGATTCTCTGTCTATTGATTTTAGTAACCTGGGTTAGAATTTTTCCCCACGGCTCACATTTGTGATGAGTGATACCTGGCAAAACAATGCTTAAAACGCCCTTCAGCAGCCCTCACTGCTCAATGTGTATTGTAAAATAACATCGACAAGGCATGGCTAGATCATCATCCAGCAGTGGACTGTCAAAGGTCTGAAAAATATTATCTATACAGTGTACCCCTTTATATTAATAAGTGCTGTAATGACATTCAGCGGCCTTATATTTTAAAGCAGTTAAGTGGTTAGTGATACATATATTTGCAAACTGGTTCCTGCATTTTGTGCATTGATACTTGTGAATTTCAAGTTTTTTTATTGATGACATTTGAAAGCTCTCTTGTCTACACCTGAGAACACACAAATTATGTCCTGCCAGCTGCTTGTATATGTTTAGCAATTTAATGGAAAATTCCGTATATGATTGTTCATATCAGGTTTTAACCACTGAAATAATGAGTCTGTAAGAACGTGGGTTTAAATACGTTCAGCTCAGCCTCATTATCCGTATGGGGTGTGAAAGATGAACATCACTTTGTGAATCTGCCTGAGTAGATAGAGAACGAGTCGTGGTTGTCTTAAAAATTGACTGAGAAGTGGATAATGACCTTAAAAGCCGCGTGAGAGCACATTGAGACGATCATTCTCTGCGTTGGGAAAAGCTGAACTTGCCCCACAACAAGACTGGCCCTGCCATAGCATCTCAAATTTACAAACATAAATGAGACATATGCCTGATTTTTTTTATTCGTTCACATCAGAATATATAAATGAAATATATAATTTTCCATTTTTATTATCTTCAAATTGTTGGCCTCGTTTAATTATGTATACAAATGTATATAGTCTACATTCAATCCTGAGAACAAGCAATAGAGTTGAAATACTGTCTTTTTACATCTTGGGAGAGAAAAACAATTATTTTGTTCCAATAACAACAATCAAATAATCGAATGTACTGGTCTCCCAAGTGGAATGTGGAGTTTCACTTTGGGATCAGTGGTGCGAGTTGTTTTTGATGTGCTCACTTGACGGGTACAGCTTGATTACATCATGGGCAGTGAAGTCGCGGGCATGAGCCAAGTCTGGAATCAGGCAGAACCAGGACAAGCAGCAGCAGAGCAGATAGAGGGCCCGGGCAGGCAGTAGAGGTGTCCGCCCTGAGCCCACATCTCACGCAGGGGCACACATATTCCGTGACTGCTCTGTCGCGGTGTCAAAGTTCTACGTGTTCGTCTTTAGTTTGTATCATCTCATCTCATTGTCAGAAACCGCTTAGTCCTGTACAGGGTCGCGGTGAGCCGGAGCCTATCCCGGCAGACACAGGGCACAAGGCAGGGATATACCCACGATGGGATGCCAGTCCATCACCGAGCACTGCGGGCAATTCAGTCTGCAAGCCAATTAACCTATGCAATAGCATGTTTTTTGGACTGTGGGAGGAAACCGGAGTGCCCGGCGAAAACCTACGCGGACACGGGGAGAACATGCAAACTCCACACAGAAAGGCACCCGAGCCAAGATTCGAACCCGGGACCTTCTTGCTGTGAGGCGACAGCGCTACCCATTCGGCCACCGTGCCGCCCTGTTGTGGGGACTTCACGAGTAAAAATGCATGTGCATATTAAAGTAATACATATATGTGCATCTGGCAGGACTATGTGCTCATGAATTTACAGAAAACATTTTCACATATGCACATATTGAATGTTAAATGGAACATGCATGTATACATTGGAATATATTCTCCATTCAATCCTAAGACCAGCCAACAACGTTAAACATCAATGGTTTTTTATCTTGGCAAGAAAAACAATACTTTTGTTGAGCAATCTACAGTTTATGAGTTCAGAAAAAGATTGTAATTATGTAAAGTATGGATGTGCGTGCCGTTCTTTCCGCAGCTCTGTGCAACGCTCTGTGACCCTCGGGTGAAAGGCGCTCTATAAATGCAATTATTATTAAAATATACGCGGATTTTTTTTACATTTATACAGCACACATATATACATATCACCACGTTACAAATATAAAAAGACGTTGCTTGCATTCTAATTCAGTGCACCAGTATGTATGTCAAAACAAAATAACTAACTTACCCTTTTTATCCATCTTCAAATTGTTGGTCACTTTATTGGATTTGGCGTACCTCCATATGAGGTGGAAGTCCAAACCTTTCAAGTAAATTATTATAATAAGTGTATACTTATTTATTTGTATTTTAGCCTGATATATTCGCATCGGCATATATTGTTTTAAAATTCTCTCGGTAACCCATTCAATAAATATTCGTGGGAAAAGTTGAAATCAGCTTCTAACCATCGCGACTCTGATCAGATTTACGCCTTTATATGCTCAGCAGTTCTCAGCCACAAAAAAAAAACAGATTGAACGGGCACTTCATTTAGGGGATTGGTGGAGGGTGGGCACCAGTGGGAGGCTGGCAATTGGTCGTAGTCACCAGCATCCAGGGCTTATTGAGTCGTTCAGAGGGGGCAGAGCCTGCAATTGAAACAGAAATGAGGTTTGTGTTGGAAATTCTCTGCATTCAGCTTGTTTGGTGGTCCAAATGGGTGCGTGGTGGGGAGGCGATGAGATTGAAAGATTCCAATTTCGTTCCGGAAACGAGCAATGAGATGTGTATAAAAGAACAACTGAGCGTTCTGATGTCAATTCATCTGAAGGAGTACCGTGTATATACGTTGTGTCCCTTGGTGAATTAGTGTTGGCGCGGTTCACAATGTGTGTGTGCTTTGCCACATGTCAGTGAGGCCGATAGACTTATGATACAGACGCTTGTTTCTGCATCTGGTGGTCGATTTATGGCACAACTCCACACATTGCACACGTAGCAGCAGTATATAATTTTGTTGGAGCGTGGATGTTTAGCCGCTGTCCTCAGTGTTACCCGCTGTTGAATTGTTTGTGTGGTGCCAAGCTCCGCGCGGTGCCAGGCTGGGTGCACCTTGACACGGCCAGGATTTGAGCTGAGAGAGAGAGGGCATTATTGTGATTGGGCTGAACGCGGGTCGTGTTTGATTTGCTGTGACGCTGGACAAGACGGGGTAGTGTTGTTGCTGGATGGTTGACCGGAGGGGGGTCGTGGGAAGTTCAAGGAACGGAAGGAAGTCGGGTGTGCTCATGTGCTGTGAACAGGAAGGACGGCCGGTAGGATACAGGATGCCGCACGTCACGGACGTACGAGGGGGGGGAGGTAGCTTAAAGGCGGGTCGAGGGATACAAGTGAGTCAGTCGATGACTGGGAGCTCGGCAAGCTGACCGTTGACGATGTAGAGAACCGCGGCGCGGAGTGTTGGCGTTGATCGAGTTGCTGATGAAGTTCTGCAAAACGAGAAGATTCCCGTCATCGTCTCTGGTGACATCACCGGCTGAGGAGAAGCGCCGGCACGTCCCGGAATGATCCACGGGCGCGTCAACGAGCGGTCTGTGGCTTTGGAGACCGGCTCGGTGTGGTTGCCAGACAAATGGATGCGATTGTAGACTATTCTCGAAAGCACACAGCAAGTGTTGGTCTGGACGACTCTGGAGAATGCTCGGATGGCCGTCGGCAATACTTAGGAGCTTGAATTCGAATGCTTTCGTGACCAATGTTATCAATGAATTTCATTTTTTGGGGGGGTTAGATCACGTAAAAAATGTTTGTCGACAATGGCTAATTAGTAGAGTTTGTCCACGTGAACAAAACGTGCCAATTCGCTGTGTTGGAGAGCAAACTCACACAAGAAATACGACCTTTCGCTGATGATTACAATCAGCATCATCAGGCAACCCGCACCAACTTGAATCCTGATTGGCCGTTGTCGGGTAGTGGAGGGTTTACGACAAGCATTTTGTACGTGACTTCACACAAAAAAGGGAAATCATCAACACTAAGCGCTGTTCATCGCTGTCCGCGGAGCTGCGGTTATCAGCAGGTGGCAGCGCAGCAACAGCAATTGTACCGTGCCAGAGTCGAACGTCTGCCTCCTGCCTTCAACTAATCGGCACTGGCCAGCAAAGGGAGGCTCGCATTGCAGCAGTGGAATGATTAAAGGGCTGTGCACGTGAGCACACTCACGCGTGTGGAGGCATTAACTCCAGACATCTCTGGCGCTACTTATTTTCTTCTGCTTCCCGTTACCTCCCCCCTTTTCCCCTCAATCAAAACTCGTTTTATTGCAAGATGAACCCTAGCTGCAAGCGTTGGCAAGGCAGCATGTCTGAACACCCTTGTCAACATGAATAGTTTATTTTTACGATGGATATCTCTACGAATCATGGGTTTTCTCCAGGCACTCTTTGTATACCCCCTGCCCACTTCCTGCCCACCTAGCCTCACTTTTTTTTTCAAAAATGTATTTCATCAGCATCCACAAAGTTAACCTTTAGAATAATCTTTAAAAACTCAGCTTGACATTTTTCTGGCTACCGCTTTATACTGAATTATCAGATGGCAAATAACGTATACGGTACGATGTTCATATTTCCTCTGTTGCTAATTTAGAGTGTGTTCACACAATGGGCACATTGTGCTGGGGCAGAACAATCTCATAATCCCTGCAAAATCGAATTGCTCTCCAGCTGGGCATCACCCAAGCGCCCATCGTGGACTTTCGAGAATGGATTGGCACCTCTCATATATCAAGCACCATCATCCCCTGCCAAAGCCCCATACCGGAGAGTGAGAGTTAACAGGTGGTGGCGCTAACTTATGCTTACACGACAGCAGCGGTACTCAACCTGGATCCTTCTATGAGCGGTTTTCAAAGTATAGGTACCCAGTGTCGGGTCGCCAAACGCCAAGCCCTGGGTCGCCTTGCTGGTAATGTATTATAAGTTACTGTAATGAAAACTGTAGTCAAAAATACTTTGTTTCCAAGTGAGTGACAAGAAAAACGTTTCTATTTTTTAATCTGGAAAATAATAGTTAAGTTACGTAGCTCCTTTTTACAGTTGTTCATTTCAGGACATCAGGGGCAGTTTGATCAGATCGTCATCGTCAATATATTTTGAGTACCACAACGTTCCCAAGCCGTTTCTTTAATATCCGATGGCTGACGGGAGTTCCATTTATATATATGAGCGGGTATTACAATGTAGCTATTTCTAACGTATTATTGTCATTTATTATTTTAAATTATTGCTTTATATTATGGGCGGCACGTTGGTGGCCCAGTGGGTAGCCCTGTCGCCTCACAGCAAGAAGGTCCCGGGTTCGAATCTCGGCTCGGGTGCCTTACTGTGTGGAGTTTGCATGCTCTCCCCGTGTCCGCGTGGGTTTTCGCCGGGTGCTCAGGTTTCCTCCCACAGTGCAAAAAACACGCTACCGCATAGGTTAATTGGCTTACAGACTAAATTTCCCTCAATGCCCGGTGATGGACTGGCGCCCCATCGTGGGTACATCCCTGGCTTGCGCCCTGTGTCTGCCGGGATAGGCTCTGACTCACCGCGACCCTGTACAGGACTAAGTGGTTTCTGACAATGAGATGAGATGAGACTTTATATCATACAGCATTCCCTTTCTAACCTCGGGGAAGGGGGGGGTTACGTTCCTGAAAAATACCGTGGTTGACAAGACTCTAGGAATATGGGGTTTAGGGTCAATGTTCGTCTGGGCGGCGCGGTGGCGCAGTGGTTAGCGCTGACGCCTCACAGCAAGAAGGTCCCGGGTTCGAGTCTCGGCTCCGGTGCCTTTCTGTGTGGAGTTTGCATGCTCTCCCCGTGTCCGCGTGGGTTTTCGCCAGGTACTCCGGTTTCCTCCCACAGTCCAAAAGCATGCTCCTGGATAGGTTGATTGGCTCGCAGACTAAAACTGTCCCGCAATGCCTGGCGATGGACCGGCGTCCCGTCGTCGCGTGTATTCCTGCCTTACGCCCTGTGTTTCCGGGATAGGCTCCGGCTCACCGTGACCCTATATAGGATTAAGCGGTTTCAGATAATGAGATGAGATGAGATGGGTCAATGTTCATGGGTGGGTAAACTACTCATCCTTTGCATTGACAGAACCCTGTATGAACACAAACATATTATTCATGCTTTCCTTCGTGCAAATAACGTCGTGAGAATGAAAAAAAAATCTATATTTAACAACATGATGACAATGCTGATAGCAACTGGAGAACTGTGAACAACGTGGGGGTCACGCGTAAGCGTGATGCTGGAACACAGTGAGACTTTCAAAATCATGTTTGGCGGAAAAACCCTGGTTGCACAAAACTGTATTCTGTGGTTGGCAAAACAGTGTACGGAAGATTTTGCGTGGATGCTCGTAGCCGTGGTTGGCAAAACTCGTGCTTGACCAGGGACTGTTGTGTTATATATGTATTTATATTTGTTGTTCCATCATCACCGTCATTATCAACACCCGCTTAATCCTGGACAGGGTCGTGGGGGGCCAGAGCCTATTCTGGCACACGGTGAGACTATACCCAGGTGTGACGCCAATGCATCGCAGGGCACTTTTTTTTAGGGCGATTAACTCAGCAGGCCAATAAACCTAGGCAGCGGCGTTTCTTTGGACGGTGGGCGGAAAACAAAGTACCTCGCGAACACCCACGTGGACACGGAGAGAGTGAACACGCAAATTCCGCACAGAAAGGCACCCCAGCCGGAAATCGAATCCGGTGCCTTGCTGTGAGGTGATAGCGCTACTCACTGCGGCAATGCACAGCATATTAGTTGTTATTTTACATACATTTTTAATTTTTTTTTTTCACGGACCTCCTGAAATAGCCTCACAGACTTGTGGTCTGTTGTGAACCACCGGTTGGGAACCGCTGTACTACGTCGACAGAGAGAAAGAGAAACTTGTATACTCTCACATGAACGGGCCACGACCACCATCGTGGAAAGCGGAGCCAGTGAGCCAAGTGTGCCTTGAGGTGACGAAGGTTGAGAACCCGTGTGTTGGAGAACACTGACTTTTACGGTGGCCTTGGGGCCACCTGGGCCAGGTTTGTTTCTCACAAGCACCGCCGGAACGCGATGATTCGATCAGCTCCGAGCCGAGAGAACAGCCTACAGTTGTTCGGCGAGATCCTCTCCAGAGTTGTCACGTGACAATGGGAACAGAGCAAAACCTGGAACGACAACCCAAGTGCCACATTATATGTAGAGACGCGCAAATTAAAGCTATTTTATTGACAGCTACAACAATTGAGTTGGATTGAATAGGACGTATTGCTGGTAGAGATGATGGTCATTGGTCAAGGCGAATGGTCGGTTAGCAGCCAAAGGAATTAATAGGCCCGAGAGGATATCTATTTTGCAGATCGGGGGATTATAAATTAATTGGCTTTATGGTTGCATCCCGTGACTATAAGACGTGGCATTGGATTAGGATTGGGGAGGGCAGGGATGCCAACTCAGCGTTGGATTGATCATATAGGTGGTGATGATGATGATGATTTTTCGCGTTGCTTAATATAATGAGCTTGGCCTGTGCTCTAGAATGAGAACACAACAGGAAATGCATGCCATTTGGCTTTTGCCATGTTCAAATGTTGTACGGGTGAGGGCCAGGCAAGTGAATGGGAATCTACATGGGATGTCTAAGCAGTACTAAGCCTGGTTAGTACATGGGTCAGTGGCTATGCAAGGCGGGCCTGGAGCTGCAAATTACTCACTCTGGGTGTACATTCCGTACCACATACACATTAGTGACATCGCCCAAAGCATGACACTGCTGAAATATCAAGTTGAGACTCAGTGAGACCTTCCTGGGTAAATTATGTAATCGGGCTTCACCGTGACCCTATATAGGATTAAGCGGTTTCAGATAATGAGATGAGATGAGATGGGATTAAATCATGTTTTGTTAATTATGGCGGTGAAACTCACTGCACTTGATTAACAAACAGACATTAGCTGATTTTAATTATGTAACGGGCAATCGTCAGATGATACATTGTAATATTAACCGCATGTGGTCCAGTGTGTAACGCTGTCGCCTCATAGCAAGAAGGTCCCGGGTTCGAATCTCGGCCCGGGTGCCTTTCTGTGTGGAGTTTGCATGTTCTTCCCGTGTCCTCGTGGGTTGTCCCCAGGCACTCCGGTTTCCTCCCACAGTCGAAAAAACATGCTGCTGCATAGGTTAATTGTCTTGCAGACTAAATTGCCTGCAGTGTTCGGTGATGGACTGGCGTTCTATCGTAGGTATATCCCTGTTCAGGACTAAGCAGTTTCTGACAATGAGATGAGACAACACGTATACAATATACTAGCTGGATTGTTTGCCTTTTATTCAATATGGCTCACGTTTGATATAAAATTGAATGGCATTGTATTGACGTGGCCTGTGTTAGGTTAAGCTTTCTTTTATATTGTATTGTTTATAATAATAATTGTACTTCTAGTGCGCCTTTCACTCGAGGGTCACAAAGCGCTACAGAGAGCTGTAGAGAGAACGGCATGTATACAATACAGCGTAGAAGAGACTTTACATATACATAGTACCTACATATTAATAGGAGGAACACACACGACACACACATACTGTGTCTGAGGATGCCTCTAACGTGTGAGGCGAAACGTCGCGATGGAGAGAGAGAGAGGGAGCGATCGACGCGGCTGTCCCCAGAGAGCAGCTTTTCGAAGCAAACAAGTCTGAGCTGTGGAGAGAACGGCATGTCAACAACAACAACAACGTCAGAGCAGTTCAATTGAAGGTCAAATAAAGGCTGTAATATAGAAAAGGATGTAAAATAAACGATAAAATAATAGTTTAACACACGAAGGAAGATATTAGTGTCCTGAGCAGCCAGAATCTAAAAACAAATACGCATCTCATCGTCAGAAACCGCTTAATCCTGTACAGGGTCGAGGTGAGCCGGAGCCTATCCCAGCAGACACAGGGCGCAAGGCAGGAATATACCCACGATGGGGCGCCAGTCCATCACCGGGCACTGAGGGTAATTTAGTCTGCAAGCCAATTAACCTATGCAGCAGCATATTTTTTGGACTGTGGGAGAAAACCGGAGTGCCCGGCGAAAACACACGCGGACACGGGGAGAGAAACTCGCAAACTCCACACAGAAAGGCACCCGAGCCGAGATTCGACCTTCGGACCTTCTTGCTGTGAGGAGGCGACAGCGCTACCCACTGGGCCACCGTGCCGTCCAAAAGCAAATACCGCAAGTGTTAAAACGTATCTCAACATTTTTAGCCATAAAAGGAAGCAAACGTGAATATCCGGCTAAGGTGCAAAACGATTCAGAATTATTTACACACATTGGTCACTTCCTGGAGTGGCTACCGTTTGGCTTTAATTTCCTAACAAGTTCCCCACAAACATCACAGAGCTTAGTCACGTGGTGAGTACGACTTTTATTGATACATATTAAGACTGTGCCATTTGCACATGTCTGATGATTAATCAGCATATTTCTCGTATCAATGTTATTAGTATTACTTACGACGATCTCTCCCCGGGGCGGCACGGTGGCCCAGTGGTTAGCGCTGTCGCCTCACAGCA
>JAZEWT010000001.1:45204156-45217337 GCA_036362905.1 Mordacia mordax
CCCATCGTCGGTATATCCTTGCCTTGCGCCCTGTGTCTGCCGGGATAGGCTCCGGCTTCACCGTGACCCTGTAAAGGACTAAGCGGTTTCAGACAATGAGACATTGGTCAGTGTAGGTTATATTTTAGTATCGGAGGGGCACATGACCGCGTCAGGCATTACTCACCATTAATGTTGGCCGTGTCTCTGAAATGAACCGAGGAAGTCGGCTGCATTGCACAGTTTACTCATCATTGCACCACGGTTTTCTCGCGCATCATTAGTCAGTCGTGTTGTTGCAAAGATTCACTCAATTCATATTTATCAACGTATCTCGATGTTTGGTGTAATATCATTTTAAAATTCCCAACGCGTCGATGACACTTATGGTTTTCTCAAGCCACAGAAAAAGACGATTTCAGCTATTTTATACGAACTTATATCCAAGTGCCACGCAGATCTGACTGCTTATCTCACACGTGTGCGTGGCTGAACAGATGAAGCTGTTTCAAAGTTTTGCAATGAACGAATGTCCACCCTGTGGTAGGACTTTCTGAAGAAATTATGATGTGTCCTACAAGGAGGAACAATTACGACAAGAGGAACAATTGCGAAATAAGGCTGAATTTCTATAGAGCCAACGCCTGTCTTAAGCTTATTAAAGGTTTGCATCTCTTCCACTTGCTTTTTTTCTGTCAAGAGCAGCGATGGAACTGAAAAATATCGCTTCCTGCCTTTGTCTCTTCTTTACCATTCTTGTTGATGAATGTCTACAACACGTTTCAAAACATATGTTGAGAAGAACGTCAAGGTTTTTTTTTTCTGTATGCTTAAAGAACAGGTTATCATGTGTCTTTATTAAGGTAGGGCGGCACGGTGGCCCAGTGGTTAGCGCTGTCGCCTCACAGCAAGAAGGTCCCGGGTTCGAATCTCTGCTCGGATGCCTAAATGTGTGGAGTTTGCATGTTCTCCCCGTGTCCGCGTGGGTTTTCGCCGGGCACTCCGGTTTCCTCTCACAGTCCAAAAAACATGCTGCTGCATAGGTTAATTGGCTTGCAGAGTAAATTGCCCGCAGTGCCCGGTGATGGACTGGCGTCCCATCGTGGGTATATCCCTGCCGTGCGCCCTGTGTCTGCCGGGATAGGCTCCGGCTCACCGCGAGCTTGTACAGGACTAAGCGGTTTCTGACAATGAGATATTAAGGTAATGGACGGTAAATTGAGGCTGTGTGAATCTAGGAGCTTTTACAACTCAAATTTACATCAGCGGAATTATCTGACCAATTTATCCGCGATAACAGTAATTCATATTTTTTAAGTGCCCATGAACCTGATCTCAAACATTGTAAACTAAGCAGCGTTGATGCCGATTCGTGCCTGAGTCAGTGAACCACAATCAAGTGTTCTGCCAACATAGGGAAGTATGGTTAATTAATCCCCATGACGCGAGTGGCGTAGGTTGGCACTCATCCATCTGGCTCGATAAGCACTGTACGTATATATTCTAGTGGATACTTGTGGGGAGCGGTGGCGCAGCGGTTAGCGCGCTGTGCTACAAACCTGGTGACCTGAGTTCGAATCCCGCTCACAGCCAACACCAGTGACGATTTTCTGAACCGGTCCCGGGCCTCCTCTAGGTCGACTCAGCCTCAAATGAGCACCTGGTGCAATGTGAAATATTACCACAAGGGAGACAAAGGTGGCCGGGCGTGATGCTGGTCACCCACCCCTCGTGTGCCAGGTCGACCTTCAAAGGTGCTTGCTAACGGTACTTGACCCTACAGTCTGTTAAGGCTATACGGGGGATCTTTTTTTTTGGATACTAGACCCTTGTGCTTAAATTTCAGGTCAGAAAACTGCATTGTATAGTTGTCAGTATTTATGCCCGGAATTGGATAGTGTCCGCGTGGGTTTTCATCTGGTACTCGGGTTTCCTCCCACCGTTCAAAGACGGTGTGGAGGGAAAGGTTACTGCCAAGGTAAATTGGCCTGCTGAGTGAATTGCCCCAAAACGTTTTCCCTGCGATGTATCAGCGTGTCATCCTGGGTAAAGCTGCGCCTTGCACCCTCCATCGGCTGGGATAGGTTCCAGGCACAGGATGAAGCGGGTATTGGTAATGAATGAATGAATGAATTATTCCGGAAGCCATCGTTAATGTCGGTCTTGTAACATATATGTGTGAGCGTGAAGAATGACTCACAGGCAAGGTGCGGCGCAAGCACAACATGGGGAGTGACTGTGGGTGTGAAGACACCTGAACCTTGTGGTGGGAATCTGACACTAAGGAATGTAAAACAACAAAGCGATGCGTGAACATTGATATAATCTTACAGCCACCGGAGGTTGTCCAAAACTCTTTTTGAGCAGCTAGGACGATAGGGTTATGAAATACTGCATTGTGCTATTTAATTGAGAGCTTTCATCCTTCCTAAGTATTGTGCGAAGTGTGGTTTTTTTTTTGCTGTGTTAAAATAATTTGAAATCTTCTTTAGTGAACGGATGTACGTATAATAAAAACACATTGTTTAAGGTCGCTTGGTTTCGCAATGTAATCATGGAGATATGGTATTCACATTCAATCAGTCTCCACTCAATCCTGTAGAGGGTCGCGCTGAACCGGAGTATATCCCCGCAGATGTAGGACACAAGGCAGGGCTATACCCACGATGAGGCGCCAGTCCTTGACATGGAATTTGCTTATACAGTAAGTGATTATAATGAAATGAACACATTTTACATAGGACAATGAGTTATGAGGTGTAGGGCATTTATTAACCGATAGGTTCTTAATGTTAACTGCAAATGCCCAAGGATCTTGATGTTACAAAATATGTCTCATCTCATCTCATTGTCAGAAACCGCTTTGTCCTGTACAGGGTCACGGTGAGCCAGAGCCTATCCCGGCAGACACAGGGCGCAAGGCAGGAATACGCCCACGATTGGACGCCAGTCCATCACTGGGCACTGCGGGCAATTTAGTCTGCAAGCCAATTAACCTATGCAGCAGCAGGTTTTTGGAATGTGGGATGAAACCGGAGTACCCGGTGAAAACCCACGCGGACACGGGGAGAACATGCATACTCCAGGGCCGAGATTCGAACCCAGGACCTTCTTGCTGTGAGGCGACAGCGCTACCCACTGGGCCACCGTGCCGCCCACAAAATATGTTTTTTTAAATTAATATATCGTTGGTAATATACAATTTCAATGAATTGCTTTACGTAAACATGTTTTCTGGAGTTCACTTTGCAGAGCGTTTGAGTATTACATTCCCAAATAATCAACAAAATATATTGTAACGCTTTATTTTTTTTCCATTATCAAATCTAAACTAGCCCTTCATGGCGCAGTAAATAGCACTGTCGCCTCACAGCAAGAAAGTCCTGGGTTCTACTCCTGGTTCGAGTGTCTATAAGTGTGGGGTGTGCGGGCTCTCCTTATGTCCGTTTTCCCCCCCATCGTCCAAAGACACGCTGCTGCCTAGGTTTATTGGCCTGCTGAGTAAATTGCCCCAAAGAGTGTGCCCTGCGATATATTAGCGTTACATCCAGGGTATTCTCCCGCCTTGCACCCTCTGTCTGCAGGGATAGGCTCTGGCCTCCCAAGACCCGGTGCAGGATTAAATGGGAATTGATAATGAATGGAGAATGAACGAGCCCTTAGTTATTCTTCTTACTGGGCATCAATACACCACTGTGTGGGAGGTCAACAATCATGCTGTTGAGAGACTGACCTCTGCCAAAAGAATGTGGAATTTCCACCACCGACGCAGGACCACATGAAGAGATAAGTAGATTAAACAACTTGGTTATTGAGCTACTGTGCCTGTACACATGTTTTTAATTGGATGCATAGTTGAAGCATAAGCACATTAATTGCTCTGGCACTGTCTCTAATTATTACACGCCATTACAGATTTATAATGCTTCCACGCGACCTCAGTGCGTTGTAATTTGAATGTTGCATAGAACCGACCACGCAATGTTCTGTCAGTATGAAGTCACTCCCTGGTTAGACATCTTTGCTGCACTCGCACCCATGCCTGGCTTGGATCAGTGCCACTCAATGCATCTGGCTTTCGGAAGTTTCAGGCTGGGATTTCCCAACTTTCTAAAACAATGGAACGGAGTATTTTTATTAGGAATGGATCGTTTTTAAAAAAAGGACGTGTCAAAATTAAGGAACTAAAAAAGGACGTTTCAATCTTAAGGCACTAATACACTAACAAAGCAAGCAAAGTGCACTTTTATTTGTGAAAGTATGAGTGGAAAAGTTACACATTATGTTCACTGCATAAGTTATGCAGGCAATGTTGTCGTATATGGTAAACAAAAAGCTCTCCGTGTCAAGAACAACGGAAGAAACTGCATAAAAAATCTCTCATCTCATCTCATTATCTCATCTCATCTCATTATCTGAAACCGCTTAATCCTATATAGGGTCACGGTGAGCCGGAGCCTATCCCGGAAACACAGGGCGTAAGGCAGGAATACACCCGACGACGGGACGCCAGTCCATCGCCGTGCATAAAAAAATGAAAACTCATAAATCATAGATATATCTGAGGTCCGGTCACTTAACGCTGGCTCTACCACGTACGAGTCATCGCATCACGATAACACACTACACCAGATCATTATCACAGAGCCTCATTGCGCCTGCAAAGTAAACATTTACACAACCATAGATTAAATCAGAATGGTTTTGTATCCGGTTCGAATCTCTCGGCTCGGGTGCCTTTCTGTGTGGAGTTTGCATGCTCTCTCCCCGTGTCAGCGTGGCTTTTCGCCGGGCACTCCGGTTTCCTCCCACAGTCCAAAAAGCATGCTGCTACATAGGTTAATTGGCTCGCAGGCTAAATTGCCCCGCAGTGCCCGGCGATGGACTGGCGTCCCATCGTCGGTATGTCCTTGCCTTGCGCCCTGTGTCTGCCGGGATCGGCTCCGGCTTCACCGTGACCCTGTATAGGACTAAGCGGTTTCAGACAATGAGATGAGATGAGGTTTTGTATCCGCTAACAAACCCTTTTGAAACCATGTTCTCTTATCGCTGTTACATCATAATTACGCAGATGAACATCAGCAAACGTGATCTATCCACACTGCTCGTTCCACGAGACGAGCAATCCACGCCGCTCCCGCACGAGGAGCCAATGTCTGCGAGCTTCCGTTTCTTGGCTGCGTATTCGCCAAAAGTGAAAAACTTTAGGCGAATACGGCGACGAATTTATTCTCAAAGTATTTGACGTTGTTGGTGACTATTCCAAAACGAGTGAGTGTGGGCTTATTTGTTTTTTTTATAGAGCTTTTTTTTTTGCAATTGTTTAGCACAGGAACACTTCTTCCATTATTTGTTTTAACAATTATTTTAGTTTATTTGATGTCCTCTCTCCATAGCTTTGTGCAGCGCTTTGTGACCCTCTGGTGAAAGGCGCTTTAGAAAATGCAAATATTATTATTAGAAAAGCATACGGTTTATTGTTGTTGTAGTATATGTCGCCTGCGTGTTTTGCCCTGCACTGTTAAATGTGTATTCAGCCTGGCTTTGTGTTTACACCGGGGATCATGAGAAACTTAATGTCGTTCCTTTATAAACCGCAATTGTATACGGATGACATGGCGATAAAGTTCATCCATCTTAAATAGTCCATCCAGCATTTCGAGAACGTTCTTATTAGTTCCATCTCGAGCGTGTACTCAGTTACAATTGTGAGCCCACGTGGATATTTAAATCAATGAATAAACACACAGACAAATCCAATTTGCCAACATTGAGCATTATTGTTGTTGCTGATTTTTCCGTTCTGGTGCCTTTGCTGTTGACGTGGCCGTTCTCTCCGCCGCTCTGTGCGGCGCTTTGTGACCCTCGGGTGGAAAGCGCTCTGTAAATGCAATTAATTTCATTATTATAATTTCCGAGTAAAGCTGTTCGCTCATCAACCGCACATCACATCACGCTCCGATGACAAAATCCATCGCGCGCTGGACGGGAGGGAGCTTTGAACAGGGTCGCGGAGGATTTGGCTTCCGACTCCAGGATCCGTGTTTCGAATCCGACCGCAGCCGAATTTTTTGTTCTCAGAAGCGGAATTTCCCTCCATTACGGGACCTGACTTCCGACGACTTGTCAGCGATCGGCAGGGCGGAGTGAAAGCGAACCCCGATCCCGGTATAAATACGGGACCTCGGCGATGGCAGCTCAATCAGAGTCTGCACGGCGAGCAGAGATCACAGACTCTACCCCCAGATTAACAGCAGAGGCGTTGAACGAGACGAGCAATGATGATGAACGCCAAGGTCTTCGCCCTGCTTCTTGCCCTGGCCGTCTGCGTCGGACACTCACAGGGTGAGTGACTCGACATATCAACTTTGCTTCCCACTTAAACATTCTCGTTGGAGCCAGACTACCGGTTAAAGTAGCCTGCCGTGTGATGTACAGCGCACACAAAGCCGGGGTACGCGGTTTTCTTTACTTTTTTTGTTAAAACGCTCGACGCTAAGTTCTGTCGAGAACTTCAACGCAAGCGTTTCACGAGAGATTTGACGCGGAGTCCTTGTCGGTTGCACGCTGTGGTTCCTCGACCTGTGATCGTAATCGTGCCCCCATCCTGCCCCCCCCCCCATGTCTCCTCTTTTTCTGCAGCGATGTCGGTGTTCGGCGGAGGACGCTGCCAGTGCGTGCGCCTTCACTCGGCCTTCATTCATCCCAAGCACTTCCGCACGCTCGAGGTCATTCCTGCGAACGCCAACTGCAACCGTGTGGAAGTCATGTAAGCGAAACCCTATTGCGCTCGAGCGAGTTCCGTTAAACATGCACACGCCACTGATGAGGGCAGCGCTGTCGCCTCACAGCAAGGAGGTCCCGGGTTCGAATCTCTCGGCTCGGGTGCCTTTCTGTGTGGGAGTTTGCGTGGTGTCCGCGTGGGTTTTCGCCGGGCACTCCGGTTTCCTCCCACAGTCCAAAAAACATGCTGCTGCATAGCTTAATTGGCTCGCAGGCTAAATTGCTCGCAGTGCTCGGTGATGGACTGGCGTCCTATCGTGGGTATATCCCTGCCGTGCGCCCTGTGTCTGTCGGGATGGGCTCCGGCTCACCGCGACCCTGTACAGGACTAAGCGGTTTCTGACAATGAGATGAGACGCCACTGATGATAAAGTGAGTAGAATATAAAGTGTTGGAATCTGTAGCTCTAATGCAGTTCGATAAATGTTTTGTTGCCAATCGTGATCGCATGACCCACATTCGCTCACATGTCTCAAAGCGCCGTGCCAGTGGCAGCGAAGCAACGGGTCTGTGCAGAGCGTTCAGTGCCGTGAGAGCGCATGTCTTGACGAGGCCCATTTGTGCCGTTGTGCAGTGCGACCCTGAAGGGCAACACCAACAAGCAGCTCTGTCTGAACTCTGATGCCCCCTGGGTGAAAAAGACGATCAACCGAATGCTGGACGGGTGAGTCACAACACATGCGATCACTGATAACTGGCAAGGAGCTGCTGCTGCTCTGGCCTTCTTCCAGGACCCACAACATGGGTTGCATTATCTACCATTGTATAGTCGAAGCAATCAACACCCATGGCCGACATGCGTTGGGGAGAGCTTCATCCAGCAGTGAATCGACAAAAGGGCTGCAAATTTTAAGCATTTTATTGGCTGCCGCAAACTGGGTCCGGTGCATTGTAAGCATCTCTCCGTGGGTGGTTGTTTACAATATTCAGATATTAAGGTGATGAGAACAGATAACGCACGTGATCTTAGCCAAAGGCCGATATACAGTGGCAGTCAGAGATATCGGGATATTTTAACAGATCACATCACAATCACTTAGTTTTTTTATTTTTAAACACGGTTTGACTGTGTTCAACGATTTTTATTTTGTCTGAGCAGCTGCTGTGTTTTGCTGCGTTTTACATGCTGTCTCTCGACGCCCGAGTGACGTGTGACGTGTCTGCTGTTGTTTTCCCAGGGCCCCGACAACTGCGCCCATGCCATAAACAACCACACCTGACCACTGCCCGATGCAGGGGAGACTGCCAAGAGAAACTGCCACCACAAGGCCACTCACACGCTGGGCGGATGAAGATGCGAGTCACACACCAATCGCTTTATATAAACCAACTCTGTAAAAGTGGAAACTTGAGCGCTTCAATGTCCGTATAAGTTATCATGAAAGGTTCCGAAGTGTTATATTGCACATTTTTCGTATTTATGAGTTTATGTAAAACTGTCAGCACTTTTCAAAAATTTATAAAATGTTTATTGTAATTATTTATTACTTTATGATTGTTGAATTCAACAGTGAATGTTATTAATGCACATTTATTTTATATATTGTGATGGTACAATTTTGTAATGTGTTGATATGCAGTATATTGTGTGTTTTGAAAGCTTGTATTTAAAAAAAATTACAAAAAGTATTACGATTAAAACATTTTCTACTTCAGTATTTATAGAAATGGAGGAACGTGAAGTGATTGTTGCTTCGATTAAATTATTTCGTATCTAATAAAATCTTATCTGAAACACCTGTATATTTTGTATATTTCCTGGAAGTACTTGGATGACTGGCTCTCATTGAGGGAGGGTGGAGGAACTGTCCAAGCAACTATTACGAAAGAGCAGCTCTTAAGAGCAATATTCATGCATCAAGCCGTGAAAACCGACATCAATACATAACCATGAGTGATGGAACTTTTTCTTTTTTAAACAATGGCCACACTGGTTCTGCTAATGTCGTGAATTACTAAACCTTTCAAGCAGCTCCGCGGATGGCTATCAAGCACCGCGGCAATGTGACGTACAGGTTGTGGACACATTCTTCATAAAAAACAATAAGTCAATATGACATTTTAAGTGTCATTTATTACGACGGTTTATACACAGGGTGGCGCGGTGGCCCAGTGGTTATCGCTGTCGCCTCACAGCAAGAAGGTCCCGGGTTCGAATCTCTCGGCTCGGGTGCCTTTCTGTGTGGAGTTTGCATGCTCTCCCCGTGTCCGCGTGGGTTTTCGCCGGGCACTCCGGTTTCCTCCCACAGTCAAAAAGCATGCTGCTGCATAAGTTAATTGGCTCGCAGTCTAAATTGCCCCGCAGTGCCCGGCGATGGACTGGCGTCCCATCGTCGGTATAGCCTTGCCTTGCGCACTGTGTCTGCCAGGATGGGCTCCGGCTCACCGTGACCCTGTATAGGACTAAGCGGTTTCAGACAATGAGATGAGATGAGACATTTTAAGTGTCATTTATTACGACGGTTTATACACAGTTGAAGAGTTTTACTTGCGTACGATTCAGTGGAGGAAGTGTTATAGTAACCCGAATCTATTAGGCATCCAAATACAAGAGGATCTCAAAACGTCAATAACGTGACAAAAACAAGACAAGCTGCATAGTCACCCACACGCAAGCCGCCTCGAGCACCACAACCACCACGCAAATCATGTCTCTGTTGCTCCTTGACACATGCAGTCAAACTCCATGCAGTGATTAAAAGCAACTCGTTGTCCGAACGAATCGCACACCCTTCACGTTTTCCCATTCATATTCCATCATACGTTTAAAGGGGGGTAGCGCTGTCGCCTCACTTCAAGAAGGTCCCGGGTTCGAACCTCGGCTCGGGTGGTGCCTGTCTGTGTGCAGTTTCCATGCTCTCGCCGTGTTAGCGTAGGTTTTTGCCGGGCACTCCGGTTTTATCCCACAGTCCAAAAAACATGCTGCTGCATAGGTTAATAGACTTGTAGACTTAATTGCCTGCAGTGCCCGGTGATGGACTGGCGTCCCATCGTGGGTATATCCCTGCCTTGCGCCCTGTGTCTGCCGGGATAGGCTCCGGCTCACCGTGACCCTATATAGGATTAAGCGGTTTCAGATAATGAGATGAGATGAGACTTAATTGCCTGCAGTGCCCGGTGATGGACTGGCGTCCCATCGTGGGTATATCCCTGTCTTGCGCCCTGTGTCTGCCGGGATAGGCTCCGGCTCACCGCGACCCTGTACAGGACTAAGCGGTTTCTGACAATGAGATGAGATGAGATACGTTTGAAGGGATGAATCAAGATTCCCCTGGCACTGCCAGCGGAAGCTGAAGCGTTCTTATGTCTCCTCGGCCACAGGCACAGCAAAGATGCTTCTAAACATTTGCACCTGCACACAACATTGTACTGACATGTTGATGTGAAGCAAATGTTTTTGCGTTGTTTCCCAGTATACTACGCTTACTTAAGAAGAAGCGAGGGAATTTCCCAGAATTTCTGAGAGCTTCAAGCAAAGCAACTGTCACGCTCTGAATGTTTGTTTTACTTCTGTTTTCCCAAAATTAATGGGGTGGTGGGCGGCACGGTGGCCCTGTGGGTAGCGCTGGCGCCTTAGAGCAAGAAGGTCCCGGGTTCGAATCTCCGCTCGGGTGCCTTTCTGTGTGGAGTTTGCATGTTCTCCCCGTGTCCACGTGGGTTTTCGCCGGGTACTCCGGTTTCTTCCCACAGTCCAAAATAACATGCTGCTGCATAGGTTCATTGGCTTGCAGACTAAATTGCCCGCAGTGCCCGGTGATGGACTGGCGTCCCATCGTGGGTATATCCCTGCCTTGCGCCCTGTGTCTGCCGGGATAGGCTCCGGCACACCGCGGCCCTGTACAGGACTAAGTGGTTTCTGACAATGAGATGAGATTCCGGTAGTGCTATGATTTAATAACAAACTAACTAGTGGGCATATGTGAGCTGTTGGAAAGATAAAGTACTGTTTGTATGCAGCTCATATACAAAATAGCTTGTTAATGCGTTTAAGGGATAATTTTTAGAAGACCTTATTTTACTTGGAGTTTCAATTCAAAAAGTTTGCAAAAATCCAACAGTGGTCTACAGCTAATTTGGGCACTTTAATTGAAAATGGAAATCCCCCGCATCTGCATTTTCAGATTATTTTTCCAAACCTATTGTTTTAACGTCCTCTACTGTCACATAAATAAATAAATTCAATCCACGCGGGGAAACTTCAAGATATGCCTCAGGGAACAGCCTCGACAAATACGAATTACATGGGAAATTCCGGCGATCGGGAAATGTTCCAAAACGTGGTGGGAAACTTTTGGAATGAACCTTTGCAAATCACTGTCTCATCTCTCTGAAACCGCTTAATCCTATATAGGGTCACGGTGAGCCGGAGCCTATCCCGGAAACACAGGGCGTAAGGCAGGAATACACCCGACGACGGGACGCCAGTCCATCGCCGGGCATTGCGGGACAATTTTAGTCTGCGAGCCAATCAACCTATCCAGGAGCATGCTTTTGGACTGTGGGAGGAAACCGGAGTACGCGGCGAAAACCCACGCGGACACGGGGAGAGCATGCAAACTCCACACAGAAAGGCACCCGAGCCGAGAGATTCGAACCCGGGACCTTCTTGCTGTGAGGCGTCAGCGCTAACCACTGGGCCACCGCGCCGCCCAAATCACTGTTAGAGGCACAATATTTACATTGAAAAGTGTGTGAATTGTCTCATCTCATCTTATTGTCAGAAACCGCTTAGTCCTGTACAGGGTCGCAATGAGCCGGAGCCTATCCCGGCAGACACAGGGAGCAAGGCAGGGATATACTCACGATGGGACGCCAGTCCATGACCGGGCGCTGAGGGCAATTTAGTCTGCAAGCCAATTAACCTATGCAGCAGCATGTTTTTTTGGACTGTGGGAGGAAACCGGAGTGCCCGGCTAAAACCCACGGGAAGAGAACATGCAAACTCCACACAGAAAGGCACCCGAACCGAGATTCGAACCCGGGACCTTCTTGCTGTGAGGCGACAGCGCTACCCAATGGACCACCGTGCCGCCCCTCATCCATAGTGTCAGGTATATCATTATTTTTTTGTATTGCTTTAAACACTTGGTACGTGCACGACGAAATTTGATGGTTATGGTTGAAATCATGGCATTAAAACGTAATTGTTTGCATAAACTTTTAATCATTTTGAAATGTTTACGATTTATACTTTTGTTCGTCTGTGCTCTCGCGTGGCTCGGTGAAGTATGATCAAATAGCACCCACGTACTTTGGTCACTGTTTACTGATGTCGCTTTTCACGGCTCAATGCACTAAAGACGCCTCCACAATGAGGAGGAGGAGGAGGGGGGTGAAACGTTGAAAAAGCCCGAAAGAAGTCTACAAAACTATTTACTTTTGTTTAATAATTGTTTCGTGAAATTACACCACTCCAGGTTCCGTGGATCTAGTGCCAAATTTTGTCTGCTACCAGCGGAATTCCTGTTGTGTGCAGAGGCGTTTATGGAGACGAGTCCAAGAGTGGTGGTGGGGCTGGATGTGTGTGTGCGTGTGTGTGTGTTTAGGACCAGCCCTTGGGAGGGTTTGCATCACCATGCAGAGCAGGGATAAAAGCCACGCTCTGAGCGCTCGTTGCCGCACGGCGCAAGACGCGTTACCAGAATATACTGCGAGACTCAACCAAGATCACAGCGAAAATGAAGTTTGCAGTCGCTTCACTTCTCGTGTGCCTGGTGCTCTGCGCGCAATGCTCTCAAGGTACACTACCAGTGTATACTCGTGAATTCAGTGTACATTTTAAAGCGTTTATGTACATATATAACGGAAAAGGATGCTCTTGCAGCATTGTCTTCTTAACGTATTGACAATTTTAGGCGATACTGTTTGTTTTTGCATAGATTCTGTCGTAGCCCATTGCTTCAAAAACGTGAAAGAATGATCATGTTTGCGGTGATGTCTTAACCATTCATTGTTTAACTGATTCCACATGCAGAGCTGAAGGTAATAAAGCACAATATAATCAAGTGTAAATTATATTACTTCCTTTTTTACTGATGCCGATTTTATTACAATTGCTGAAACGATATGCTCGTAAGACGAAATGTGTAAACCACGATTTCCATTGTGACATTTCTGTGTTTCAGCATTTCCAACCTCACGATGCCAGTGCATCGAGACTTCATCAAAATTTATCCCCGTGAGGCACCTACAAAGTATAGAAGTGATTCCCAGGAGCTCACACTGCAACAGAGTGGAAGTCATGTAAGTGAAATCAACGCCCCATCATCACCATTGTTGTGATCGCCATCCACGGTCAAGCCGTCGCTATATGAAGGCATCTGCTTTCACAATCCCAAAGTGCAGCCATCTACCTAGCGCCTGGTGACCCAGGTCTGCTGTTGCAAAGGACACTCGACTAGACTCCAAGTTGTCTCATC
>JAZEWT010000001.1:45225088-45235284 GCA_036362905.1 Mordacia mordax
AACACCATGAAGTGCGTTCACCACACACCGCCAAGGGTCACTGCTGCGAGGGCTCTTGCGAGCGCCCAAGCTGTGGACAATGATGCAATGTGAGGATTAAGCCGAACGTGGTTTGTCCTTGCCACGGAGGGCTGCTGAAACTAACCGTGATTTTCTTTTTGAGTGTTTGCTGTGTGGAGTTCGCGGGCTCTCTCTCCCCGTGTCCGCGTGGGTTTTCGACGGGTACTCCGGTTTCCACCCACCGTCCAAAGATACGCTGCTGCCTAGATTCATTGGCCTGCTGAGTAAATTACGCCCAGTGCCCTGCCATGTGCAGGCGTCACATCCTGGGTATATGCCTACCCTGCGCCATCTGGTGGGATAGGCTCCAGCCCCCGGCGACTCTGTAAAGGATTAAGCAAGCATTTGTAATAATAATTACTTTATGTGGGTGGTACGGTGGCCCAGTGGGTAACGCTGTCGCCTCACAGCAGGAAGGTTCCGGGTTCTAATCTCGGCTCGGGTGCCTTTCTGTCTGGCGTTTGCATGCTCTCCCCGTGTCCGGCACTCCGGTTTCCTCCCACAGTCCAAAAAACATGCTGCTGCATAGGTTAATTGGCTTGCAGACTAAATTGCCCGCAGTGCCCGGTGTTGGACTGGCGTCCGATCGTGGGTATATCCTTGCCTTGCGCCCTGTGTCTACCGGGATAGGCTCCGGCTTACCGCGACCCTGTACAGGACTAAGTGGCTTCTGACAATGAGATGAGATAACATTATTTTATGTATAGATCCAGGTGACGGCAGTTGTTGTTTGAAAAATATTATCGTTAGAGAGGGTACCGTAGAGTGATAGAGAATACCATAAGAAGTAACGCTCGACACGGTTATCCCGAAAGAGCAGCTCTTAAGAGCAATTTTCTTAAACCTGATTTGACGTCAAACGCAGCTGCAGATGGAAAATAAAATGTGGAAGGTTTTCTGTGTACGCTGAGCTGGCTGCCCGTTGGCTACAGTTAGCCTTTGTCAGATCAACGGGTGACCCGACCCAAACGTCTGTTCGTCATCGAACGAAAACGATCATCTGAGAGCACTGATAAGGAGGGATGTTTAGTCAATTGACGTCGACAGTAACCGATTGCTGCGGTCGTATTTTTGTAGCCACAGCAAAGAAACGTTTATTCCTTTACCAGGGGATTTGCACAGCGCGTGGATGTGCCACGCGGTCTGGCGCCTCAAGAACAGCACGGATTCAGTTTCCGTTTAAAACAAATGTTCATGAACCTGCAGGCAGCAGCGCGGAGACAAAACTCCCCATGGCTGACTCGGCTTGGTGAGGGCTTCATCCAACAGTGGATTCAACAAAGGGCAATAAATTACCATTTACTTAATTAGAAGCTTTTTTTTTCCCCTCCATGGTCTTAATGCTGGGTTTAACGGAGCCCTGGGGAATCGCTCTTAACGTGGCCTCAAACCGGATGGCAGATTCACTCTCACGAGACAACCATGGCTCTCCGGCACTGAACAGTCACTGTCTGAAGCAGCATACAGCAGCCTTGTGCTATCAGAATTTTTGTTGAAATGTCGAAATCTCAGCTGTTTGCGTTTGTGACCATCACAAAGACCGTGCAAAAATGTGGTTGTCATCTTAAGAGTGGTCATGTGAGCTTAACACGCAATGCGTGCTGTTGAGCTCATGTTTTATTGCGCAAAACGCAATGTTTGAAATACTGAACATGGAATGGGATATTATTTCGTAGTCGCGGGATTTACACAACTATTTCCTGTAATCAGCGCACCTTGTGCGCGGCAAAGTCCACGCGGTATTGTTTTTTTTGGAACATTACTTACCAAGGCCGGGCGATGGCGATCTTCTGACTCGCGTTTAATGGGACCCCTGCGGAGCAGAGCCATGAATGTGGGCTCCACCGGATATCTCATTCACTCGCGTGGGACCTTGCAATTTGATCACCTAATGAATGGGAATAGGCTTGGCAAGGACACGCCGAGTACTTTTGTGGCCTGGAACCAAATTCCCTGATAAAAAAAATATAATGTGACTATATACAGTAGCCTGTTCGTATATATAAAAGCTCGATCGTCAACAAATCTGAGATGATTAATGTTTCCTCCATTGGTGTGAATTCCTTTGTGTTTACAATCGCGTAAAAATAATGCACCTATATTTTAACATGCATGTATGGTAAACTATGCAATTTTAGTGTGGCTGTTCAATTTTTGGTAAATAGATATTGTATTTAAATACCGAGTTCAATAAGTATTCGTAGTCTGCAAAAGTCAGGCACCATGGTAATTGCGATTCATACCGGAATCTGACAATGTGGTTTATGGTACATTCCTAAACCCTGCTTGCTCCTACGGTACGTTGGCATCAAATGTTTCCTTTATTCTTTTTTTAATGATCCTCGTGAGCAATGTATATGAATGCCATAATAGGCTAATGGATATGTCATGCTTCAAGCCAGTTTGATTCGTTCATCCATTATCAATACCGGCTAAATCCTGTACAGAGGTCGTGGGGGGCAGGAGCCTATCCCGGCCGACAGAGGGCGCAAGGCGGCGAATACCCAGGATATGACGCCAGTACATCACAGAGCACACTTTTTTGGGACAATTTACTCACCAGACCAATTAACCAAAGCAGCAGCGTGTCTTTGGACGGTGGGAGGAAACCCGAGTACCGAGCGAAAACCCACGCGGGCACGGGGAGAGAACTCGCGAACTCCACAGAGAAAGGCACCCGAGCCGGGAATCGAACCCGGGACCTTCTTGCTGTGAGGCGACAGCACTACTCACTGTGCTAATGCGCCATCCCAATTTTATATTCCCTTTGAATTATAGGAACAAGGCATTATTCCATAATGGTGCCACTTCATGTCCTGCACAGATGTTCTGAACAAGTTCCCGAATATTGCATCAACAGTTGATCCCGTATTTTTTGTGAGGTCTCCGGGTATTCCAATGTGGTCCCGGAGTTTTCCCATTTTCAAAATGAAAAGGTCGATGTTAACCATTAAGTGTGACATCCATTAATTCCTCCTGTTCATCTGGCAATCGGTCTGGTTGGTGGGCTGTATGCATTCTCTTAGCTTGTTTTCCAGAACATTCTAATCGTGAACATTTTCAAGTCACAGAGGCTGCCATGTCAATTAAGTGCAGAGCTAATCAAATGAAGTGTTAAGGCGTGTACCAAGTGAAGGCTTTTTAAAGATGTTTGTTCCAACTGCTTTTTTCCCCCCATTCAAGTTTACATGTCTGGCAGCTTGCCCTTGCCCTGCGCTGAAACATGCATTATGGACACTCTGCCAAACCTGGCAGCTAGTTTTTTTTTAATCAACAGTAAACAGCGCAAAACAGTAATTGCAGATAACATTGGAAGTAAGACTTTTTGAATAAAAAAAAACCCTGTGCAGACATTAATCTGAAGACGTTGACTATCCACATCCATCACAGCCTTGTAAGCAACTCGGCAGGGCTTAATGAAATACAAATTCAAGGTAATTGGTAAATCAGGGGTGGGGTCGGATTTTCAGTTCATTTGGACTGAAATATGCGAGTAAGACAGTGGAACCCTTTCAAATGGAACCCTTATCCATTGTCCCTGGAAGGGAGGAACGTGGACTGAGAGAAGGACGTGATGACATAAAACAGCACATCAACACAGAGCACTCAGTCAGAGGATGCCTGAAGATGCCTCTAACGTGGGAGGCAAAGCGTCGCAAAGGAGACAGGAAAAGCGATCGACGCAGCTTTCCCGCAAGAGCAGCGTTTGCAAGTGATCATGCATCGAGCCGTGAAAACCTCCATCAGCGCATTCATTGGCAACCTCTGCGGGGAGGAAATACTCGAACTGTGGAGGAAATTCGGCAAACTTCGCAGCAAGAGGAGAATGATGCTCAGTAATCTCGCCTTCCTATGACACTGCAGGGACTGCAACATCGTCCCACAATGCTACCAGCGGAAATGCAAACAACTTAGGGGGACTGAATAAATTCTACATTGTGCAAGCATGGAGATACTATGGGCAACAATCACAGAAGCAAGACTTCGACTCGATGACAGTGGTAAGGGACTGTAACCACACCTAAGCCTAGCAAAACGCTCACCAAAAGTTAGATAACAACGCACACAACAGCAGAACAACAAGAGTAAATGCAGACAAGACAGCAGAACAAGTATGAAACACGAACGAAACACAAGGAAAAGAGAGTGCAGTGCTTGTCACCTCTAAATGCGGTTGTCAACTTGAGCCCAACAACACTCAAGCAGCACAATTCATGTTGGCAAAAGGCTTTAATTTTGCCTTTGCGCTACGAAATGCACCTTTAGGAGGAACATGCACAGCTGTAGAGTGTGCAATTTTTAGTGCAATTTTTAACAGCAAGCTCCCTGAGGTGAAAGCTAAAGAAATCTGTCAAGTTGTGTGCAAAATCATGCCCAAATCCAAAACACCAAAATGTAAACTACATGGCTGGAGAATGACTAAAACTCAACAATAATAAAAACATAGTCATTCCACAAGCGGACTTACGGAATTCTAGTCATCATCAGCACAGATGATAATTTAGAAAATCTCATCTCATTGTCATAAACTGCTTAGTCCTGTACAGAGTCGTGGTGAGCCGGAGCCTATGCCGGCAGACACAGGGCGCAAGGCAGGTATATACCCACAATAGGATGCAAGTCCATCACCGGGCACTGTGGGCAATGTAGTCTGCAAGCCAATTAACCAATGCAACAACCTGTTTTTTGGACTGTGGGAGGAAAACGGAGTGCCCGGCGAAAACCCACGCGGACACGGGGAGAGCATGCAAACTCCACACAGAAAGGCACCCGAGCCGAGATTCGAACCCAGGACTTTCTTGCTGTGAGGCGACAGCGCTACCCACTTGGCCACCGCGCTGCCCGATACGTTGAAAATGCACCAGGAAATCAGCAATACCTCAATGTGTGACAAACTCAAATGGGAGCCAACAAAGAAAATCGAAATCCAAACTGAAACCATCACCAAGCAAAATATTTAAAGTGAAGAGAAAAAATAGGTAAACCCACAAGACAGCAGAATTCCAAGTCTACACGAGCTACCAAAGATTCACGAGGAGGGGACATAATACTGCCCAATAGTAAGTGCAATTGGTTCACTAAGCTACAAACTCGCCAATACATAGCCCAAGAACGTCAACCAATAGTGAAGCAAGTGCCACGTATCTTCATACATCAATAACTCAAGACACTTCATCAAAGTCCTAAACCAAATCACACTCCACCCAATGGACCTTATCCATTTTGATGTGGTTTCTTTATTTTCAAAAATACCCATCGAAGAAACCATTAAAATTATTGAAAACGGTTTGATCGGAGGTTAGCAGAGCTGAGAAAGGTATGCCTCACAACATCCTACTTCAAATTCGATGGTGAGTTTTACAAACGGAGAGAAGGAGCAGAAATGGGATCTCCAGTCTCACTCACAGAATCCAACTTGTATCTAAGAGGTTTTGAAGAGGAAATCATGAACTCAGTTACATTGAAACCCACCCACTGGTATCAATACAAAGAACACCCATTTGTTGTATGGCCACTTGGAAGACAGAAGCTATAGAAATTCCTTGGTAACCTGAACTCCATACACCCAAAATAAAATTCACCATGGAAACTGAAGAAAATTTCTAAATTCCGTTCATGGAAGTGCTGGTGAAAATAAACGCAGACAGGACACTCAGCGACACAGTATACAGGAAAACAACAGATACGGACACTACTCAGCAATTGACACGCAAAAACAGAGATCACGTGCACCATAAAGAGAAAACTACGACAGCAAAATCAAGAAAATAAGGACAAAGACACCAAAACCTGCACTTTCCTGGCATATGTCTAAGGCACCACAGACAAAATCAGTAAATATCTTGGGAAATACAACGTAAAAACCATCTTCGCAACCCATCAGAAGATACAAGACATGCTCAAATCACCCAAAGACCAGCTGCCATTGCAGTCAGAGGGCGTGTATTGTATTCCTTGTGGTAATTGTGAATAAGTGTACATCGGGCAAACAGGCAGAACAATAGCCCCGAGGAAGAGGCTGCAGTATGTTTGCTGCATATGGAGAAATTGGCAACGGCAACCCACGCTGTAGACAGGCAACACACAATCAATTTTGACAAGGTGTACTGGCTACTCTCCGCCACAAAGGCCCAAGGTTAATCCGTGAAGCAATAGAGATGCACAATGATTAAAACTCAGCCAAACGTGGCAGTCAATAAAAAAAATTAAGCGTTCACAGTCCTAAATAGTAACTACAGATGGTATTGGTAATAATACTTTTTAAACCAAAACAAGTTATGAAGACATCAACCTGACGACATTTATGAGAGAATACTACACACACCTTAGCTTGGGGAAAAACACCCACCACCGACTTGTGAACAATTCGGCTGGCATTCATGAAATAGATATTCAAGGTTATTGGTAAATCAGGAGTGGGGCCAGATTAAGTTCATTTGGATTTAAATATGCGAGAAAAACAATGGAACCCTTTCAAATAGAACCCTTTCAGTTGTCCTGGATGGGAGAGTTGCAGAATGAGAGAGGGGCTTGACAACATGTAACACATCACAGCCACACAAATAACTCAATCACAGGATACCTGAGAATGCCTCGAACGTGTGAGGCAAAACGTCACGATGGAGAGAGAGCAGCTTTTCGAAGCAATCATCATGCATCGAGCCAGGAAACCCTACATCATTACAATCATCAATATGTACTGTAGTTGTATAGCTCAGTAAACTTTCCGTCGGATATTTTTTTTTATGACAACATTGCACATTTTTATAGACCCATTTACAATACTTTTTTTTATGTCAACAAAGATTATAATAGTGGAAAGCAGTTTAAAGCTAAGGTAAACATTGATCGCTTAAAATGCTACTCGATTTCCAGAGCGAAACAATGCATTTGCACCCGACTTTAAAATTGCACGGCAGAGGGAGAATGGATTTTGATTTTAAGCATCACTTGCACGGCCAATTGTATTTCATTTATATGGGATTCTTGAGCAGCAATGTCAAATCTGTTTAATCACAGCCTGAGAAGACAATAATGTCACGGCTTGATCGCGAGTGCTTGGCGTGATACGAGAGGACAGTTGCGTAGTTCATGAAATGTCAGCGCGCGCATTAGCCTTGCACTCTGCTGACGGAATTGTTTCACTCTTTGCTGGCATCAGTCATCACACAGCTCCTTAATTGTCAAGATTACAGTGTGCAAGCATGCACAGCCTCGACGGAACACATTGCGAGCACTGTCTCGACCAGTTTTGCTAATTTTACAAATTATACGCATCCACAATAGCATATTATCTATATCCAAAGTTGCAAATCATTATCCGTCATCAAAATGTTTCTTATTGCTACTCGTGCTAATTGTGTATTTGTTGACCAAAGAAATGGAATATTAAGTGACAAAATCTATTTTCAGGGAAGTCTTGATGAAGATGTTTTTATATTGTCCCAGTCTTTTCTCAAACTGCTATCAACATTATGATAGGAGACAAAGAACGCAACTTGAACTCATGCAGAGCAGTGGAACCCTTCTGTTGAAATGTGGATTCAGCCTTGTTTTGTTTTTGCACCAGGACCACGAGAAACGTAATTTTTTTTTTTCCTCTGCATTCTGTAATTGTGTGAGGATGGAATGAAAATAAAGTTTATCTGAAGAATGGTCCACTGCAGTGGATGTCACAAAGCCACTTCTGAGAGCTCAAGTGAACTCTGGGCCACACAATTGCAGGCTTTTTCTACCAGCTATGCCATTTTTATGCTTTTCTCACATGACAGTTAAATGGATATTTAATTTTTTGTCGCTGAAATTTGAGCAAACTAAAGTCTAGAACCAATTTTTTATATGTTTTTGCGAGGGCATTTGTGAGTGGACTGAAGCCATTAAACACATTATTCCCGAAGGACCGGTTTAATCACAGGCAGCTGTCTGGATTTCAAATCCGTCCAGGGAGCTCAGCAGTGCCAACTCCGCGTTCTAACCTTTGGGCCACCTCATTTTTTTTTAAAATTCTGTAATGATTCATATGGGAATGAACTGCGATGCTTGGGGAAAAATACCTTTGCATTTGCAAGAATAACCGTCACTGTATTAAGTGATCAGAAGCTTATTTCCTTACTGTGTCCTGCAGGCTCCTTGTTGTCCTACTTGTGGTTATCTCATACAACCACCAAAATGTACTTGCAAGTCAGTGGATATCACATACACACCACCACTCTCGGCCTGTCATGACCACCAATCCTGCCATGTTGCATAGGTTCAACTCATCTCATCTCTCATCTCATTGTCTGAAACCGCTTAGTCCTATACAGGGTCACGGTGAAGCCGGAGCCTATCCCGGCAGACACAGGGCGCAAGGCAAGGATATACCGACGATGGGACGCCAGTCCATCGCCGGGCACTACGGGGCAATTTAGCCTGCGAGCCAATCAACCTATGCAGCAGCATGCTTTTTGGACTGTGGGAGGAAACCGGAGTGGCCGGCGAAAACCCACGCGGACACGGGGAGAGCATGCAAACTCCACACAGAAAGGCACCCGAGCCGAGAGATTCGAACCCGGGACCTTCTTGCTGTGAGGCGACAGCGCTAACCACTGGGCCACCGCGCCGCCCGTTGCATAGGTTCAACTAAATCAATTGATAATTATTTTTGCACTTCCAGACTGCATTTTCACCCGAGGGTTACAAAGCGCTGCACAAAGCTGTGGAGAGAACGGCATGTCAACAACAACAACATCACAGTAGATCAATAAAAAGCAAAACAATCGCTATAAATCAGTGAGGGACATAAAGTAAGAGACAAAAAAATAATAATTGTTCAACAAAAAAAGGAAGGAATAAGTGTCCTAGAGTAGGCACGGGTCAACATCGAGCCATCATCCAAGCACAACAACAGTGAGCAGCATCAACAGTCCTAGACTTCAATTCCTTATTGAACAAGTGAGTCTTGAGACGGGATTTGAAGATGCCCAGAGACTCAGTTGACAGAATTTCCAATGGAAGGGCATTCCAGAGTCTGGGAGCAGTGCATGAGAAGGCTCTGTCACCCATCGAATGGAGGGGTGATCTGGGCACATGCAGCAAGCCCGCATTGTAGGATCAAAGTTCTTGTGTTGAGGAGGGTGCCTGAAGTAGGTCACGTATGTATGTCAGCGCAGCGCCAGTGAGAGCCTTGTAGATGAGAAGGAGGATCTTGAATTCAATCCTGTATTTAACCGGTAGCCAGTGGAGAGACGCCAACACTGGGGAAATGTGATCGTGGATGGGTGTGCGAGTAAGGACTCTAGCAGCCGCATTCTGCACACGTTGGAGACGATTGATCAGTTAGGCAGGGATGCCAGGAAATAGTGCGTTGCAATAATCAATTCGTGAAGAGATGAAGATCTGTATTAGCTTCTCAGCATCAGAGGGTGACAGAATGTTAGCTTTTGGAAAATGTTATTGAGCCAGGCCTTCACAGTTAACATACGAAGATCAGACGCATTGATGGATGGCTTTGCGTGGATATAAATTTGGATGTCATTGGCAAGGCAATGGTAGCTTAGATTGAGGCTGCGTAGAATATGGCCAGATGGTTTTATGTAGATGCTGAAGAGGAATGGGTCGAGGACTAAACCCTGAGGACTTCGATTCTTACACCCACGATATATGCATTACATCACGCGTATGGAAATCTTATGTAAAATTATTGCTTATTATTTGCCGTGGCTAGTTTTATGTTAATACCAAGCACTCAAAACCGAAATATTACAAGTAGGGTGGATACGTTGAGATGCAAAAATAAGATTTGATTTTTGTCAAAATGAACTCGGTGACCTTGAATGATGCCAATTACTTTCCAGAAATTGGATTGTCGTGGACGATGGGCGCTAATTATTGCATGCCTCATAACCGCAACACCATTATAACCATCCCAAAAATGTATGGGTAGTACACATTGACGCCTATGTATTATTCTCTTCCATATTTCTGTCTCAGTGATGACGTTTGGTTATTCAAATATATGAACTCTTTGCAAAGCTGCCTTTATTAAACAATCTTCTTGTCCACGACTTGCCTCTTGGTTTCCTCTTCCTCTCCGTGTCTCGCGATGGAGACTGGAAATAGTGGAGGCGCCACTGGGTTTTTTTGGGGGGGGGGGG
>JAZEWT010000001.1:45249123-45263013 GCA_036362905.1 Mordacia mordax
GCGCCCTGTGTCTGCCGGGATAGGTTCCGGCTTCACCGTGACCCTGTATAGGACTAAGCGGTTTCAGACAATGAGATGAGATCAGGTGGTGGATGAAATAATTGTTAAACTAATAAAGGAAGGAAGTATGCCTCAGCAGGCACAGGCCAACAGTGCTCCATCATCCTAGCACACAGCAGTGAGCAGCATTCACAGTCCTATAAAAAAATGCAAAATATTTTTTATTGTTTATACAAATTTGGAAAAAGACCTTCTTTTAATGTTTTATGTATGTCTTAACATCACCTACAGCATGTTATGGCTGCATCTCATTTTGACCTCTGCCTTTTATATTCTCTCACTGTTCCAGCTTCACAAACCAATGCATCACCTCACAGTAATAGACTAAATAAATACATTAATAAACAGGAATAACCCCAAGTGATCTCAATTTAGATAAAAAGCATCATATCTTTAACAATGCATTACCGTATATCAACGTGCAATGCAGAATAATTAGAAATTCATGATGCTACATCATTGTACTAATAGCTGAAATGCCTCCCTAATACAGGGAATTCATCAATTGTTAAAATTTTAATGAGCTTGTAAATGCTCGTTGTGGCGATAATGCAAAAATGTAATTGCTTTGGAAATTGGCTTGCACAACATCACACGTGTGCTTCATTGAGGTCAGCTTGTTGACCCGAGACAACCAAACATGTCTCTAAAGAGTTTTCAGCAAGCATGCATTTATTGAAGGGACATATATGGCGCACATTTGGACAATTATCTTCTGAGCCCTACATTATGTTACTGGAGCAGGTAACACCGTCACTGACGAGTGCTTCATAACACAGTTTTGCATTTGATGTCTTCTCCGAGTGTGGTGCATTACAGGTGTTCCACTGCAGTGGAGACGAGGAATGGGTCTCACATATTCGTGACACTTTTTAATCCGAGCCGCAATTAACTTCCCGCATTTATCAAACGGGCAGGATGCCGTAACTCAGCATGCACAAAATCTCCCTCCATTCCCTTACACAATTTGCCAGACTCATGCAAGTCTTCATAACAATCCAACTGTACTGCCGCAGCTAGGTTTTCCATGCCCTTCCCAAACCCCTCATCTCCTTACTTTAGGACGATAGATAATACTGCTACCAGACTTCTTAAGAGCATCTGCAAGCGATACCGCATTGCCCCAATACTCCGATCCTTCCACATGCCCCCAAACTGTTGCTGTATCAGCTTCCAGACTGCACTCATTATCTTCAAGATTCTCTACAAAATGCCCCCCTGCATCGCTCGAATAATCTCCTTTTACTCTCCTCAATGTCTTCCTCGAGCCACCAAGGCGCTTTATCAAATCCCCGAGTCACCCTTCTCACTCAGCGGGAGGTTACCCGTTCGCCTCTGTTGCCCCCATAGTCTGGAACTCATTTCCCTCAGCCGCCCGTGCTGTCAGCTCCCTGGCCCCTTTAAAGTTCAAGCTTTCTTTTTTGCCTCCGCCTCTGCCTGACCGCCGCCTCTTTATCTCTCTAAAAAATAAATATGCCAACTGTTTGTACAGTATATTGAGATGCAGTTGCATTTGGACGCGATATGATTTAAAAATTGGACCGTGTTGGGTTTGCTCTGGGTAATCTGGCCTTTTGTTGCATGAAGCCAAACTCTCATTAAAATTGGCCAAACATACCAATGCAGGTCACGCCTGAAAAACACTGGAGATTCTGGGAACTGCAATGGATAAACACAGGAGATTTTTACTCCCAACACATTATTATAAATCATCATGCACACGCAGAGAAAGTTTTTCAAGAGACAGACCAGCTATTTCCAATACCTGTACACATGTTTATGGTACTTCTAGTCATATTGTTCGGTAGCTCTCAGTAAGATTGAACCCCAGCCCTACTGATAATAATATCGCAGCGCGATGCTCAAACACGGTTTTGCACAGCAAATACGCTGCATTATGCATGAGGCTGCGAGGCTGTAATTGCCTTTCACTATGTTGCGTGCCTGTGTCCTGTGGAGAAGATTCTCCGGGCACCTGAGAGATCTGCGGTAACGAGAAATGAACATGAACATCGTTATCATATTCACAATCATTAGTGTCTATGAGGCCCCCTACCCCAGATAAGGTAGTGTTTGTCAGTGGGATACCTTCGCTTCAAAAGTCATTGTTTTCAAGTACGTTTTACGCAGACGCAGCTGCGCTGCTTTCCATATCTGAGAGTAACACGGCAGCGCATTGAGAAGCGCTGTTGCCTCGTAGCAAGAAAGACCAGGTTCGATTCCCGGCTCGAGTGCCTTTCTGTGTGGAGTTTGTATGTTCTCCCCGTGCTCGCGTGGGTTATCGCCGGGCACTCCGGTTTCCTCCCACAGTCCAAAATACATGCTGCTGTATAGGTTAATTGGCTTGCAGACTAAATTGCCCGCAGTGCTCGATGATGGGCTGGCGTCCCATCGTCGGTATATCCTGCCTTGCGCCCTGTGTCTGCCGGGATAGGTTCGGCTCACCGCGACCCTGTACAAGACTAAGCGGTTTCTGACAATGAGATGAGATGAGATGAAAAGCGGGCGGCGCGGTGGCCCAGTGGTTAGCGCTGTCGCCTCACAGCAAGAAGGTCCCGGGTTCGAATCTCTCGGCTCGGGTGCCTTTCTGTGTGGAGTTTGCATGCTCTCCCCGTGTCCGCGTGGGTTTTCGCCGGGCACTCCGGTTTCCTCCCACAGTCCAAAAAGCATGCTGCTACATAGGTTAATTGGCTCGCAGGCTAAATTGCCCCGCAGTGCCCGGCGATGGACTGGCGTCCCATCGTCGGTATATCCTTGCCTTGCGCCCTGTGTCTGCCGGGATAGGCTCCGGCTTCACCGTGACCCTGTATAGGACTCAGCGGTTTCAGACAATGAGATGAAATGAGATGAAAAGTGTGCCTTACAATATACTGGCGACACATGCTGGGTATTCCCCCACCTAGCGCTCTTCGTCGGCCGGGATAGGTTCCGGCTCCCCGGCAACACTACAGAATTAGGTGGGTATTGATAATGAATGCAACAGCATAGTTTTACGTCAACTTATGGCTACAAATTATGGCTGTATGAATATTTGCACGCACTGTAATTGTATGTATAAATGCAAATCCTTGAGCAAACTGAAATTGCTTGGCAAGCATTTTTCACGCTCTTAATTTCCATAATTAAGTCGCGCGCAATGTAAATGCCTGCGGAATTTTAGATGGTCTTATGGATCATTAAATACGCAATTGACAGCCGCAATGCGTTCCGTGGAATTTGAACAACCCATACGAAGAGAATACTCATAAATAATAGCAAAAAACGAGAATAAAAGATACCGAGGAGAGGTTGGCGAATAAAAGGCGGAATGAGGTGATTAGCATTTGCGGGCAACTGTCTTGGGATAATAGCATGGAGGGCTATGTGGGATCGGGGAAACAGCAGCTATGGGTTTGCTTCTTCTTAGGCTTTATGTCTTGCCCTCTATTGACCTGCCTTCACACTTGAGCACTCTCGGCACAATAGGACGATCACTTTTGTAGCCCAGGTTGCCAGGAGAGTGGCTTTCTAATGCAAAGCGACAAATTCATTTGAAAGACGACTAAAAGCCTCTTTCCTTTTAAGACGCTGGAAATCCTAGCCGAGCATTGTTTAGAGGTGATAGCGCCTTGTGAGAATGTGGAGAGAGGGATCCAGCGTGAAAAGCGGGTGATGAGTGTGTCGTTATTCATAACCTGCACATTATTTCGTGTGAATGTGCGTGAAATAATGCTCGGAAATTATAATTGTTTCGTTGACTAAAAAAACGATGCAACTCATCTAGCGTGACTCGTGATTATTTTATTTCTTGCACATGACGTGGGAGACTGTTACGACTCCAATGTAGTATAATTCACATGCCTGTAATAATACACGGATGGCATTTTGTCAACACTTCCGAATCAAGGCATCCAACTTAGTGTTCTAACCACTCCAAAACCCCATACCTCTAATGAGTGTCTAACATGCGGAACCTTGGAGTAGCAGAAAATGTGAGTAAAAATTTCTTTCAGCCTCATATTCCTTCAGAAATACATCCCCACGGGTGCTTAAGTGCAGGCTTAAAATGTTTTATTATAGTCATTGCTTCCACATATGGCAGCTTATCAGCAAAGGTGCACACTAAATCTTCCCTGTGTTCTCCTGTGGCCTTGTGTCCTGGAAATGTGTGTGTATAACACTGTTATAGACATGTCATTCTAATATCCCCCCAGACTGCTACATCGCTTTGCTCGAAATTGTATTTGCTACTCCCACGGTGAGTGTGTGTGAAATATTGAAATTGCTGTTTGAATGTGTGCCTCGCTAATGGTATGGTGGTCATTATTGTGAATATGTCAGCTGCTGAAGCACAGTTTCTCTGTTTGTGTGTCACACACGAGTGTCAAACTCTAACCAGTGAATAGATTTTCATAAATACCAGCAAAGCGTCATCCGATTCATTGTTTCTGGTACACGGTGGCGTCAAGATTTATTGCTTAAGGGAATTCTGCATTAGACTTTGTGTTTTTGGCGATTACTAGTTATCATCCTGAATAATGTATCGTCATTGTTGATGTTGGATATACAACTTAAAACAGAGGCTACAACTTCTGAGAGGACAGAATAATCTGTGCCTTGAAGGCTATAAACATTTGCGCTGTGCCTTGCTGAAAGTTGATGCATTTTTTTTCAGTTCCCACGCTTTTCCGATGTTCAAATGGGGCTGTTCCAAAGCTTTGGGGGGACTGGTGGGGGTGAGAACAGAACTTCACGCTGCACAACTATGATCACAAAAGAAAGTCCATTTGACTTTATCTCCAGCGGCGATGGGGTCCGGTGGGGTGGGGGGCATATGTGGGCTGGTTTTGTAAGTGCGTGGCTGCACTTGCAATCGGAGAATTTAAATGTGCGCATTTTTCATAAATGCATTTCGCTGTTTTAATAGAAAAGCGCGTTGCTGAACAACATAAAACAAACGGTGGTTTTACTCACCAGCCGTAATATTTAATGTGCTGTACGTGTGTGGAATCATTTTAATGGTCGAAATGGGAGTGTGCGTTTTTTTTACTTGAGTCAATAAACGCGTATTAATATATGCTGCGAGCATACTGAATAATACCCAGACAGCAGGATTCGTCTGCGTGATTCATCGGCCTTTCACCGCACTCCACCCACATTCCCGGCCCCTCATTGTTCTTCTCCAGATAATTACAGACAAGACTGTCCGGGCCATCTCTGCTTGATGTGCAGCTGCCCCCTTAGGGGTCCTTTTCCTATCCGTGGCCACACAATTGCATCGCTGCAATTTCATGCCTATTCAGGAACAGATCCAAAAGCTCAGCATCTGTCAATCATTCACATATGCACACACCTTGTGCAATGTTGCACGTTCAGTGAATATGAACTTATGCGTGAAACAGCATATTATTTATAATTCGTGGCAGATTTGTTTTACTTGCCTTTAAACCGGAAATGGGTTTTTTTTTTGTTTAACCAGAAGGCTGAGATCTTGTTGGCCGTAGACACCTTGTTATGTACCGCTGTAGTTTTTAACCACTCCATATCCGTCCTATCGAGATGTCAGATGATGCTCGTAACGTGGGAAGCGAAATGTCGTGAAGGACAGGGAAGCTAGAACAGCTGTAGATAGCAATTCCGGACACCCTGTTATTATTGTCCCCGAACATGTTCATTCATCTCATCTCATTATCTGAAACCGCTTAATCCTATATAGGGTCACGGTGAAGCCGGAGCCTATCCCGGAAACACAGGGCGTAAGGCAGGAATACACCCGACGACGGGACGCCGGTCCATCGCCGGGCAATGCGGGACAATTTTAGTCTGTGAGCCAATCAACCTATCCAGGAGCATGCTTTTGGACTGTGGGAGGAAACCGGAGTACCAGGCGAAAACCCACGCGGACACGGGGAGAGCATGCAAACTCCACACAGAAAGGCACCCGAGCCGAGAGACTCGAACCCGGGACCTTCTTGCTGTGAGGCGTCAGCGCTAACCACTGGGCCACCGCGCCGCCCACATGTTCATTCATTCATTATCAATACCCGTTTAATCCTGTACAGGGTCGCGGGGTGGCAGAGCCTATCCCGGCCTACAGAGGGTGCAAGACGGGGGAATACCCAAGATGCGATCCCGTACATCGCAGGACACTTTTTTAAAGTAATTTACTCCTAGACCTAGATACTAGCGTCTCTTTGGACGGCGGGAAGGAACAGGAGTACCCGGCGAAAACCCACACCACAAACGGGGAGAACACTCCAGCTCCATACAGAAAGGCACCCGAGCCAGGAACCGACTCCGGGGCCTTATTACTCTGAGGCAGCAGCGCTGCTCACTGCGCCACCGCGTCGCCCGGGCAAGAGAGGTGGGAAATGAAACATGCGTAAGGTCACACTTAGTATTCAACGGATACTCTGTGGTGGGGTGAGCATTATGACACTGCCTTGTGAGAAAACTACAAAGAGATGAATTTATCCACCAGAAGCTTAGTACGAAACGCTGAAAAAACAAGCATGTTTCCAAATTTCAGTGCTTTGGTATGGGGGATGCGTATTAAATGTAGTCTGCCTTGATTTCACTGCTAGTCACCCTTTGGATATTTATTTAGGTGACAAGCTGGGCCACCCTACTCAGACGCATTGTGCTTTGGTTATATAAATAAGTTGGGGAAAAATCAGTTCTGAGAGATGTGGTTGAGTGTGAATTTTCGATTCGAGGGATAGCACACTAATCATCAACATCAGCCATGGCCAGTCCACTTTGGAATGGTGTCCTCCACAGGACACCATACCTCACGGTCCTACAATGCAACAATCAATATAAATAGTAATTTCATAATACTATTACAATTTGTAACACGAGGCACAGTATTTGCTCAACGAATGAATCATGGATTTGACATCCATCACAGGATTTTTCCTTTCCTCATGTTTACCTAATTATGCACATTCCTACCTTTGGCTGTCACTCTATACCTGGTCTCTAACTCGGGCCATCATCCCTTCTGGCGCAAATCATAGCACATTATATATCGATACCTACCACTTTTACTCCATGTTAATTGGGATATGTTGATTCCCTTGAAATCCCCATGCTGCGGCGAGTGTAACATCTAACGTAGCGTTTTTTTAAATATTTCCACTCAAGTAATTATATTGAAAATGTATAGATTAAATATTATCGCTGCATATTAGCATGCATGGTTAGGCTACGTTGCCACATTTACAGTGCAATGGTAAGACACCACAGTCTTAAAATGGCCTCATCTTTAATGTGGACGGTAGTTCATCAATAGCTGTCGCATTTCAGAAGCGAAACATCTGTGTGATGTATTATAATGGATAATCAACACACATACATTGTAGCTATTCCCAAGCCACCCATGAATGAAGGGGGGGTTTTTGTTACGTTCCCCGTGCTTTACCATGCTGGCCAGCGCGGATTGATGAAGGGGGGTAACGTTAGGTCGTCTGCTGCTGATGTGAGCTGTGACCAGAAAAACGAACTCTGAGCTACCGGAACATGGCGAAGCAAGCTAATAATTTTGCCACCACCCTCACTCCGCGACTAATCTCACGTACGATACCTTTTCACAATGTATCCCAGTATGTCTCATCTCTCTCATTGTCTGAAACCGCTTAGTCCTATACAGGGTCACGGTGAAGCCGGAGCCTATCCCGGCAGACACAGGGCGCAAGGCAAGGATATACCGACGATTGGACGCCAGTCCATCGCCGAGCACTGCGGGGCAATTTATCCTGCGAGCCAATCAACCTATGTAGCAGCATGCTTTTTGGACTGTGGGAGGAAACCGCAGTGCCCGGCGAAAACCCACGCGGACACGGGGAGAGCATGCAAACTCCACACAGAAAGGCACCCGAGCCGAGAGATTCGAACCCGGGACCTTCTTGCTGTGAGACGACAGCGCTAACCACTGGGCCACCGCGCCGCCCGTATCCCAGTATGTGGACATTGCTATTGCGAGATTGAACATCAGAGGATGTCTTTGCATTGTGTATGTCGGATGTATTGCAGGTCCTGCTGAACAATGTTTGGGTGTCACGCACGGAGATTCCCTTGGCCCAAGTTCACAGCAAGAATTGGCGGTTGTTGATCTGGTGATGGAATGAGGTGTTGAAGGATAGTTGAGTACAATGGCCATGGAACGCATATATCAACATTTTTACAGTATTGCCAAAAATGTCAGCATTTGTTCACATGTGTTGTTTAGTTTGAAGGTTTGTTGTATCGCAGGAATCCCGCATCCAGCGCTTATAAGCTGGCTAGTTAAATTTGCCGTAAATAAAACATTTCAAAGAAACAGCTATTTATAATAATTGTATTTACAATCCACCGAATTTCGAGCATTTCAAAGAAATGCTTTCTTTTGGAGAGGTACTACTCTATAAAGCTGACAGCCATGAACCTCCTGGCAGGCACTTCAAAGTGGGAAGTAGATGGAATCGGGATAGAGAGTGCGACGAAGGGGAGCGTGCAAAGATTCACATTTTAAAAAGCAGACGTCGACTCTAAATCCTAAGTGGAGGTTGCACCGTGCCTAAGTGCTTGAAAATACTTGCATGGTTATGTGGAATCTTAAGTAAACCTCCGCGCCCATAACAGTAGGATTTTACAACAATACGGAAACCCATTACGTGTTTATGGCACAGTGTAATGGAAATATCCACGGCTTGTTGTGCTCGTTTAACTAAAGGTGGCCTACTCGGTCATCAAAGCTCCGCATCCAGCCGCCGAGCTTGAATGGGAAGTCTGAAATGTATTGAGACTTGCTCTAAAGGCTGCTGGAAGCCATTTCCTTGCCTAAGGCAGGGTGCTGTAAATCGCTCGACAAACATTCGCACAACTCTGGAGGTGGAACCAACCCTTTATCAAGACCATGCTAGGGAGTTGCTGGCAACCAAACACTGAAACAATGCTCGAGCTGTGTGGGTAATTATCCTCCTTTCCTTTAATCACTGCAACTAAGCAATTACAATGGAAATGGGCATGAGGTGCCTTTGGGTAGCTTTGGGTACAGATCGGTACAAATGTGGTTAGAAATGCAATTAAATAGTGATGGAGCGAAAGAATGGTTTATTGATCGTATAGGAATCTATTTTGACGCTTGGATATTTTTTTTTGATGATTGTATAAATATTGTGAAATAGCAATTTGACCGCTGAATGCCAGACTTACATCAGCAGATTTTTTAAAAGCACGAGCTGGAGATGAGTCACTCCTGAGGTTAGATGATCAAATATAAGCACTATGTCAGCTTGCTGCTCTCTAAGCAGCCAGGATTTGCATGTATGAAATAGCGTAATTTTTTATTTCGCACATTCACAAATTAATAAACAAAATGCTTTTTCATTTAATGCATTACCCAGCACCCGATGGCCTCTCATGCAATATTCAACCAAGCAGCATTTACTTTGCACCCCGAACGCCAGCATGCCACTGATTAGCTCCATAAGGGCGAAACTGGAACCTACTTTTACTGTTTAAACCAATGCTACCTTTGACATGTCTTGTAGATTAGTCGACTTTATTCATTCATTCATTATCAATATCCGCTTAATCCTGTACAGGGTCGCGGGGGTGCGGAGCCTATCCCGGCCGACAGAGGGCGCAATGCAGGGGAATACCCAGGATGTGATGCCAGTACCTATTCGATGGGTGATATACTCTGGAATGCCCTTTCATTGGTAATTCGGTCAGCCAAGTCCCTGGGCATCTTCAAATCTCATCTCACGACTCACTTGTTCCGTAAGGCTTTCAAGTCCTCTGGCTAGGACTGTTCATGCGGCTCACTGTTGTCGTGCGGTGATAATAATAATAATTGCATTTATAGAGCGCTTTTCACCCGAGGGTTACAAAGCGCTGCACAGAGCTGCGGAGAGAACGACACATCAACAACGACGGCAGAGAACGGCAAATCCGCAACAATAACTTTATTTGGGTTTTTTTTTACAAATCCGAACTGTGACGAGAACGCCGTGACATCAGAACAGTGCAACCGAAACTCAAACAGCAGCGACAAATCACAGGAAATAAAGTCAGCAAAAAATAAATAATTTCTTAAGCAAAGAAGGAAGGAACATATGTTCCCGAGCAGGTGCGGATCGGAAGAGAGCCAACATCCCGGCACGGCACCACTGAGCCGCATCAACAGTCCTAGCTGGAGGACTTGAAAGCTCTACGGAACAAATGAGTGATGCTGGCTCGCCGCCGACCTGCGCCTGCTCTGGAACACATATTCTTTGTTTGTTTATTATTTTTATTTTATGTCCTTCTATGACTTATTGCTGCTATTTGACTTTCAGTTGAACTGTCCCGATGATGTTGTTGACATTGCGTTCTCTCCACAACTCAGATTTGTGCTAAAAAAAAAAACCCCAAAAAGTTATTGTTGCTGATTTGCTGTTCTTATGCCGTTGTTGTTGCTGACATGCCGTTCTCTCCGCAGCTCTGTGCAGCGCTTTGTGACCTTCAGATGAAAAGCGCTCTTGAAGCGCAATTATTATTATTATTACATCGCACGGCAGACTTTTTGGGGTGGGAGCAATGTACTCAGCAGGCCAATTGACCTCGGCAGCAACGTGTTAGTAGACGTCCGTTTTTAAAAAAAACACGATACAAAATTCAGGCAGTTATAGTAATGTAACACAATAGGTCAGTGAAACAATAGCGCAGGTAACTAATTTATTACATAGAATGCTCTCTTAGCTGTCGGTGAGTTTTTACAATATATGATGCCGACAATTAGCCCTTTGCTCTTCAGCACGATGATGAGTATTTAGGGCTAGTTTAGAGTCTCACATGATGGAAAAGATAAGCCATGCAAAATGTACAGTTGCACTGTGAGAAACTGTTGATATGGCGTGATGTTTATTTTAACGTATTATTCAACCGACTCTGAAGCATTGGTGCGGTGTCTAGCCCAATGCATTGTGAACTCGGCAAACAAGATTTCGATTCCCGGTCATGGCTAATATCAGTTGCGGGTAACACAAGATGGTCAGGTCTTCATCCTACAGTGGATAGATAAAGGATTATAATGTATTTTTAAACCAATCAAAACATGGCACTTAAACTAAACGCTGACCTGTCTCGTAAGAAAAAGCGAAAACCGGTCTAATTTTATAATCCATCAGCAGTGGAATGTCCTCCTGTTTCCAGACAGTTGATAACGCTATTATTCCACATCTGTGCTCAGGAATAACAAGAATAAAGGATGTGCACCACCACAATGCAGAATACAGTGGGTGAGGACACCAGCAATATTGCTGGGTAATTCAACATCCGTTTTGCAGCAACATGTCCTATACAGGGTCACGGTGAAGCCGGAGCCTATCCCGGCAGACACAGGGCGCAAGGCAAGGATATACCGACGATGGGACGCCAGTCCGTCGCCGGGCACTGCGGGGCAATTTAGCCTGCGAGCCAATCAACCTATGTAACAGCATGCTTTTTGGACTGTGGGAGGAAACCGGAGTGCCCGGCGAAAACCCACGCGGACAAGGGGATAGCATGCAAACTCCACACAGAAAGGCACCCGAGCCGAGAGACCTTCTTGCTGTGAGGCGACAGCGCTAACCACTGGGCCACCGCGCCGCCCTTTTTTGTATTCGTACTTGCCTAATCCTGTATAGCGTCGGAGGAGCCTATCCCCTGCAGACATAGTGCGAAAGGCGGGGCCATACCCAAGAGATGACACCAATACATTGCAGGGCAGAAAATTTGGGGCAATTTACTCTGCTGGACGACTAACATTGGCAGCAGCGTGTCTTTAGACGGTGAGAGGAACCGGGGAGAGAGAACACGCAAACGTCACACAAAAAGGCACCCCAGCCAAGAATCGTACCAGGGACCGAACGAGGGACCTTTTGGCTGACAAGCAGCAGAGCTACTCACTGCGCCAACGCGCCGCCCGCCAAATTCGTGAAGTGAAAATATTTTTTCAAGAGAAATGGTTACTGTGGGGTGAATTTTTGTGAATTCGTAGGATATGAGATACTATGTTAAATGTGTGGCACGATTTAACCTTCCAATGACCTGTGAAGTCAATCACAGGTTATATTTTCTCTTTATATCATACATTGCACTTGCGGGATTTCTCTACAGAAGGCACTGTTCAAATATGGAGACTGAATATTAATCAAGATGTAAAAAAAGAGAACATGTTTTACCATTCCTGGTAGCAAGATCGTAAAACGTAGAAGACACCTCTAACCAAAGCGAAATACTTTGATGTATGTATACATTACAAAACGTATGTTTACAAACATTACAATATCCAAGCGTTTTACTAGTGTGTTTAGCCACAAACATGTGTTTTTGTTGTTGTTGCAAACTTGACACTTCGTGAAAGGGTCTGTTAGTGTTTTAAGACCTTAACACTGTATTATTGCCAGAATAGGTAATCCTTTTCTTTGACGTCTTTGTAATGGCAAAAAAGGTACCCATAGATCCTGATCAAATGTAAGACATGTAAGGCATTTTTCTGGAGGTGTTCCACAAGATAACATTAACACAGCTCACCACGTGCCATTAAAGTCATAATTTATAGGCCTCAGCCAGTCCACTGCTGGATGAAGGCCTGCCAATGCCATGTCAGTCACAAGCTTTGTTTAGCCAGTGAGAGGCAAGTGGCAGATGAGTGACAGAAGCGAGCGAGGCAGACAAGAGAATATGTAGGCAGATCAAAGAGCAAAACAGTGAAGCTGATAGAAAATGCAGACAGAGCGAGAAATGAGGTCATAAATAAATTTCCCTTAAATTCAGATTCTCAGAATAAAGGATCAGCATAATGTATTTTAGATGAATAGTGAAGTGTGGTATTCACTGTGCCCTTAACAAAGTTGGAGCCAGTAGTTCATCTCTCCTTGTACTGGAGAGAGCGGAGAGCACATTCCAGATGTGGTGAGAAATCGCGCTTTACACTGTAATGGCTTTAAATGTCGGAGGCAAGCACGGTACTTTTTAACTGAAGTGTGACCATATTTTCGATTAATATCAACAGATAGTTGCATAATAGACCCTCGGATGAAAACAAGCGTGCAGATTTGTCTAGCCAGAACTCCTCCAGGCTAGTGATTAGCAAGTTTTATAGCCGGTTGGAAAAAAAATATCATGCCAAAACCTCCAGAATTGTCTAAAGTAATTCTTAAGCCCGTAGTAAGACTACAGCATTGCAGGCGCAGTAAGAAGCGCGGCCGCTTCAAAACAAGTCCCGAGTTCGATGTTCAGTTCAGGTGCCTTTCTGTATGGAGTTTGCGTGTTCTCTCTCCCCGTGTCCATGTGGGTTTTTGCTGGGTACTCCGTTTTCCTCCCACAGTCCAAAGACCCCCCCCCCACTCCGGTACCATGAAATGTTATAACTTGCTTAACCCCTCCGATGGACAACTGTCAAAAAGAGCAACAGAGCTCAACCGTTGCATCCAACTCAATAAAAACCCATTGCCTGAAAGCTCGTATAAAGGAGGCAACACTGGGGCAATGGTCGCGCTGCAATGTTGGACCATACAAGTTTATCCATTTTTAAAAATTGGCACAGAGCGTGACCTCGGTGGTGTCACCTGAACGGCATCGTGCTTGGCTACGATTGGCCCGCTTCCTGTTCTTTGTCCTGGGCGCTGACAGATCGTAGATAGCGTCAAGGCTTGACGTCAGTGAGCGAGCATACGCAGTCGTTTTGAAGTTCGTATAATCCAGTGAACATCTCTCTAACGGTGCCAACAACACATTGCGGTAAACGTTCAGTTTATAAAAGGACACTGAGGACGGCTGTATTGCCCCCCCCCCCCATTCCATAAAGGATTCTTCAGATTAATCTGCGGGCCCCCGCATCAA